>JAKVIS010000860.1:0-48361 GCA_033119425.1 Bufotes viridis | reverse complement strand
CCAGGTTGAGCTGACGTCCACCATGTCTGAAGAGAAGCCCACTCGTCTTGTGGAGCAGTTCACGTACATGGCGGCTCCTAGAGAACCGTGTGCACAGAGTCCTCTCCTCTTCCACACTGACCTTTGCCTTAGGAATATCTTTTCTTTTTTCAGTCTCTCCAGGTATTCCCACACACTAGGACATTAAACACCACCTTCTTCCTCCTTTTTTTATAGTTCCGCCATAAAACTTGGTTAAGCTATGTGCCACTCCTCCTCCTCCTCCTGAGATAGCATAATTACTTTTGGTAACTAGCCAAAATCCTGTGCCCGGTAAATCCTTGTGAATAAGACATAACTTTTGTTTGTAATCTACCATTAACCACTTAACTACCAAGCCTATGTTGGCGTGAAGGCCACAGAATTATATCAAGCTTTAAAATTAGTGTCGTTTATTGTGCAGCATAACTAACATGTCCCTTTTATTCTATGGGTCAGTACAAGTACATGTACTCCAGCTTTTCTAGGTTATATTTTTTTAATGCTGATTGTATAAGGTGATATATGCAGGAGTATCGGGAACAGCATGCTCCGCCATTTGTATAGCTTGCATTCACTGCTAGTGGAGCAACAGCTGGCTGGATGTTTCCGTATCTCCTGCCATTCCTGGCCAGCGCTTACTGTGGTTATGAAAGGCCGAGATAGGAATGCCTCTTTTCAGCTATAATGCAGTTTTCAGCACAGCTTTATATTTGTTTCATTTCTTTGTGGTAGAGGTCTAGGCCAGTGATGGCTAACCTCCGGCACTCCAGCTGCGGTAAAACTATGACTCTGAGCATGCTCCATTCGTTTCATTGGAGTTCTGAGAACAGCCAAGCAAGTGTGCATCCTGGGAGCTGTAGTTTTATGGAATGCCGGAGGTTAGCCACTACAGGTCTAGGGCGTGCTTTATGGGAAAGAATAGTCATTCACATAAGGGTGCCGATCCACCCTGCCTACTGCCATGAAAAGATGACATCCCATTCCTCTTCATTTGACCACTGAAGCCAGTGACTGGCTTCAGCAGTCTTGTGTGCAGGAGTAGCATTTGACCACAGAGTCCAATGATTTGGCTATATGGTCACACGAAGGGGAATGGGATGCCATCCGTTCTAGATGGCAGGGACCAGAACGGCTTCCCTGGAGAAGCAAGATATGAGGGGCAGTATAGCTTATTCTAGAAGTGTTCCGTGTCATGGACAATTGAAATAACTTATTTGATCAGAATTTTATAGTTTTCTCAGTGGGTGTAAGCTGTTTCTGCTGACATTTCTGCAAAAATGGCTCAAGTTGTCTTCTTTATTGTTTCAGGGAACTTACACACAAGTGGAGTCCCAGGCAAATCGGAGGGCATCTTCTTCTTAAAGGGTAAGTCTTACCAGGTTCCCCGAGCAGATCTACATTTATGATTTTCTGTAATTGTCTTGTTTCCTTATTCTTTTATTACATACCTGATGCTTATCTTTTGCAGATTAGTCTGTGTAATTGCCACTCCCTTCTATTCGGCAAGCCTTATTGAAACTGTACAGGTAAGCCAACTCCATACCCAAAGAGCAAATCAATGTAATATGTAGCCTTAATTAAACCCTATAGGTGGGGCGTTATACACAGCTTTTTTTTGTGCAGAACGGCTGCAGTATTTGTGGCAGTTTTTAATGCAAAGCCAGAAACAGATTCAAAAGGAATAAGAAATATGAAGGAAGGATGTATACTTCCCCTTCCTGCGGGTTCCACTTCTCATTTTGGCACAAAAAAATGTGTTTTTACTGAAAAAGAAAGTTGTATGTGAAACTTCCCTAAGGCCCCTTTCACACAGGTGAGAATTCCGCGCGGGTGCAATTCACTTCAATGGGGCTGTGCAGATGAGCAGTAATTTTCCAGCATCACTTGTGTGTTGTGTGAAAATCGCAGCATGTTCTATATTCTGCGTTTTTCACGCAACACAGGCCCCATAGAAATGAATGGGGCTGCGTGAAAATCGCATAGCATCCGCAAGCAAGTGCGGATGCAATGCGATTTTCAGGCATGGTTTCTAGAAGAAGATGTAAGTAAATTGATAAAAGTCAATTTACTGTATTATTTTCCCCTATAACATGGTTATAAATGAAAAAAATAGCATTCTTAATATAGAATGCTTACTTAAATGTGGCTTAAGGGGTTAAAAAATAGAAATAAAATAACTTGCCTCATCCAATTGATCACGCAGCCGGGCATCATCTTCTTTCTTCTTCTTTCAGGACCTGCCAAAGGACCTTTGATGACGTAATCGCGCTTACCACATGGTGAGCGCGGTGACATCAGCGCAGGTCCTGCTAAATGAAGATAGAAGATCCTTGTATCTTCATTCAGCAGGATCTGCACAACACCGAACCCAAACCTGAACTTCAGTGTAGAACATTCCACAATCAGTTTTTTCTCACGCTCGTGCAAAACGCATTGTACTCGTGCAGAAAAAACTGAACCACGCAATTGCAGTCAGTACTGACTGAAATTGCATGTGCACTCACACGGGTTTCCCACAATTCATCCGGGACGCTGCACACGGCATTTTTTGTCTGGCCGATGGTCTGCATATTTGCCGGGTAACGGCCGGATCTCTACCAGACCCTATTATGGGCGGGAAGGCGGTAGTGTCTATCAATTTTCCTGCCGCTAGTATGAGATATATAAATTCTGTAGCTGTTGGGTTTAAAAAAAAAAAAACTTGAAAACATTTAGATTTGTTTCCAGATCACATTTGCAGCATGTAGTTGATGTACTTGTTTTGCAACCGTAATTAATTGGATATTTACTAGAGAAAGTCTATGGCCTTCAACCAGGGGCAACGTATAGGGCAGGGATGGCCAACCTAAGGCTCTCCAGCTGTTGCAAAACTACAACTCCCAGGCATGCCCAGACTGCCTACAGCTATCAGTCTACAGCAGGGCACGGTGGGAGTTGTAGTTTTACAACAGCTGGAGAGCCGCAGGTTGGCCATCCCTGGTATAGGGCATTGTGTAAATGCCTCAAACACATAAGGTACTAAAGCAACAGTGTTGTAAATCTCTTACAGAGCGAGATCATCCGTGACAATCCTGGAATTTTAGATTGCCTAAAAGAAGGAATTGGAAGAGTTATAGGACTCGGTGTGCCTCACAGCAAGCGTTTGCTGCCGCTTCTTGTTCTGATGTTTCCTACAGTCCTCCATGGTGTGCTGCATTACATAGTCAGCTCTGTCGTTCAGAAATGTGTTTTATTCTTCATAAAGAAGAAGAAGAGTCCTGCCCAAATTCCAAGTGATGGAGCCAGCACGGCCCAAAACATTTTAGAAGATTATTTCCCAGAACTCATAGCTAATTTTGCCGCAAGCCTGTGCGCTGACGTCCTACTGTTTCCTCTCGAGACAGTCATGCACCGCCTTCACATTCAAGGAACACGCACAATAATTGATAATACAGACCTTGGTTATGAAGTGCTGCCTATTAACACTCAATATGAGGGAATGAGAGACTGTATCAATACTATAAGGCGAGAGGAAGGGATGCTGGGCTTCTACAAGGGCTTTGGAGCTGTGGTGGTGCAATATACTCTTCATGCTACCGTTCTGCAGATCACTAAATTTGTTTATTCATCTCTTTTGCAAAATACAGCCCAATGAGTGACTCGCCTTTTTGGCAAATCAGTATGTTTCATTTCAAGTTCCACCCTATATTTATGAAAATAGGAAACAGAAGAGGGCATTTTGCCAGCTTTACCAGTACCTTAACAAGATTGTTTGAACTGAACATTGACTATTCCACTTGGAAAACATGGATATGCCGTTGCTCGAAGTCTTGATGTTTGTGCAATGCAGATCTTTTTTCAGTACTTTACAGGGGTTTTTCACACCTGGAGGCCCTTTGGGCAAATGACCTGATGTTGCCGGACCTGTGGAGAGAAGCATACTTACCTGTTCTCCGTACTCTGCTCCCCACCTGTCAACATCTTGTTTGACGTGAGTCATGTGGCCAAAGCAGTCAATGACTGGCAGCAGCAGTGACGTGTCCCCTATACGTCATGTCACTAGGTCACGTGACACATCACTGCAGCCAGGTGACCCATGTCAAACAAGGATCAAAAGAGCTGGTGAATATACGTACTTCCCACTTAGGGGGTCTGCCCAAAAAGCCCCCAGGGGTGAAGCACTTTAAGCGTACCGGTAGATTTATCTACAGGTTGACTTTTGTGCCTCAAGAGCTGAATCGCTCATTCTTTTGCTCAGAAACGGAGTTTATCTGTAGTCCCCAGACATTACAATAGAAGTAACCTACAGAGAAAGTTGTGTAATTTTTGTATTTAACAGTTACACCCATATAATAGTTCAGAACTGAATTAGGACTGGCCCACCAGAGAATCTTCCGGTGGGCCCAGTCTCTGATACCATAGTGGGCCCCAATGGTTCAGGAGAATAAAAAATGTTTGACTGCCCTTTGGACCCAATCGCCTATCACTAGGGTCCATTATTACTTCAAAACCTATTAGACCTCATTAACGATATACGAGTTATGGTGCATTTAGACGGGCTAAGGAGCAGAGGATTACTGAGAAAGAAACGTTCCTTCCTGACAATCAGCTGGTCATTTATATGCAGGGATCACCTCCACAGTATGAGGACGAGTGGTCGCTGCTGCTATCGCTTGTCCTCATACAGCCGCTTTGTTTCTGGACAGCAGAGTGCTGTTTAGACCGCATGATCTGCTGCCCAGAAACTATAATTTAGGTGTCTGCAGGAACGACAGTTTCACTTGGCTGATTCATTGGGGGATCGGCTGCAACTTTAGACGAGCAGATTGTCCACCTTTAGGCCTCGAGAGTAATTTCCTCCAGTAGGCCCAAGGAACATCAACTGACCAGGCCCAACTGTGATAATAGGAAAGAATAAATGCTCCAACTATATTATAGGAGCCAGCAAAGGCTCTCTTCACATCTGCATTGTGGCCTCTGTTCATAATAGAAGTTGCATCTCTCAGCCAGCTTGGCCGTACGGTATTTAATCATCATACATGACCGAACCCGAGCCTCAGATGGCGGCATGCACAGATCCTAATGATGGGCCTGACAACAAGCTCATCTACAGTTTCTGGCAACAACCAGCAGAAATGTGAGTGAAGCTGTGGGTTTTAATACAGAGTATAGGTAAGGATCAGTACAATTGGTGTAGCATATTCACAAAGTTGCTGGTGAGTTGGCTTTTTATATAAAATCTTGAAAAATAATAATTTGGACGGCACTCCCTATTAAAGTATAGTGGATGCACGCCTCCTTCAGGGTACTGGTCGAAACAAAAAGTAATGGAGACAGCTCTCCTAACGGTAGATTCCTGTACTTTAATCCATGCTGTTCTTCTACTCCAGCTGGCTCCGGATGGTAGTACTGTTGGAGACAGGAGAACACCTGTGGCCGCCAGCCAAGTACATAAGTCCTTGGCGCTCCCAGTATTAATTAACTGTGTGAGCGTCAGACCTTTACTTCTCTGGCTGGCGGACATGAGGAGGGCTCCCTATGGCCAGTCCACCCCTGATCACCCTCTCTTTCTTGCTGCTGGAGAACCAGACTCCATGGAATAGCCATTGTCCGTCTTGATTCAGTCTTCTGCAGTGAGTAGAGAGTGTGCTATGTGATTGATGGGGGTCTCAGCACTCGGACCCCCACTGATCGAAACCTTTGATATATCTCTGACCTGTGAAAGCTCAAGTGACCCTTGAAATGGCACATAACCGCTCTCAGCAGAACTAATTGATCTTGCCAATCCCTGTCTGATAAAGTACTGTTGTATCTGCCAAAGCGCTTAACTCTGCTACATCTTCTGCACATGATTGTCTGCTTGTATAGCGAAATATCATTTTTCATCCTGTGTTAAGCAAATAAATGTTAAAATGCCGTTATTGAGGCCAAGTTGGTAAATAAGGCATATTGTGCAATCTATAAATCTGAATCCTGCTATACCTTTTAAAAAAGCTTTAGCCAGAGAATGAAACCTGACTAGTACACGTTTGGAGTTGACATTTCCTCATTACTTTCTGTGACTACGGTAGGTGTAATATGACAAATGCTTTGTTAGTTGGTTTATCCATTTTATCCCCTGTACACACCTGCCACTACCTGTGCTTTTCCTGGAACTGGAAGCCACCAGCCTTTTGGACCGTAAACGAGTTTCACTTGTTATCTAATAGAAGGAATGCAATTATCAGTTGTAACTAGCGCATTTTTTTTTTCTTGGCGGTAACATGTAGACAGACACTTGTTAGCAGTCACTTCACCTTTTTCCTCCACTCTTATTGCCTGTGTAAAGGGCAAGACCAGCGATCTGATGGCCATTTCCATCATAGTGTTCCTTGCAGGTTCCTCCCAGCCCAGCAAGGAGCCATGGTTCTCATGAGAGCTGTGCTGTCAGCAGTACTACTGTAAGTGACCTGTAGTTATGTCACTTGTATATAACAAGACGTACCTTTCTTCTACAAATATCTGTGCAGGCCTCCTCTCTTCACATCCCGGACAAACCCCAGTTCAAATCTCATTTCTGTGTTTTGAGGTTTCAAAATAGCTTATGGACTTGTTTTGCCTTCCTCTGGATCAACTTGCAGGATGACAGGCCGAACTGGATGGACAGATGTCTTTTTTCGGCCTTATTTACTACGTATTAAGAGGTTGTCCGTTTTCATGATATTGATGACCTATCAGCAGTATCTGATTGGTGGAGGTCCATCTTCTGGCACCACTTCCTATCAGCTTTTTGGAGGGGCGGCGGCACTTTTATGAGCGCTACATCCTCTTCACACCGTTTAGTTGTAGCGGCTGGAATGCCAGGAGTTGGCCCCCCGCGGATCTCATATTGATGCCCTGTCCTGAGGATAAGTCATCAGTATCATGACACTACACAGCCCCTTACAGATTACCTGAATTATTTTGCTATGTACAGAACTCTGCTGCAGACCTTGCACAATGCCTGATTTTCTAACTAGCTAAAGGATGTCTTTGCATATTTTAACAGAGATTAGACTTTTCGTATTTGTGTTTTTAATATAGTTTTTATTACAAGTTGCTTCTCAGAAGATGTCACCTCAGGGGCAGTGTGGAACTCTGTGGTGGGTATTACAGATGGGAAATATTTAGATGCGTGTTCTAGCTGCTGTTGATCCTTAGATGCATCCATTTCACAGTACTCACACTTACACTTGACTTTCACAATTTGGAAATTTTGCAGGAGATCTTCATTGTTCTAGAAAAATGTGGGCTTCAAAGTAAAAATCTCCAGAATATTCAAGAACTGTTATCGGTTGGCAGCAGCTATAGATGGTGTCCAGCTGCAAGTGCCCGTTTCAGACAGGTTCAAAGTCATATGTAGAGTACATCAGTGGTCACTAACCGGATTTATACTCATGACAAACATGTAAGTCATGGGCAGCTGCCTGCATGCTTCAGGACGTACATTTTCAGAAGTTGGACTGTGTTACAGTTCAGGATCCTGGCTTTGTCCCCCCCTTAGATGCCATGATAAACAGTGAAGAAGCGGGCTTCATCTGTCTCCCCATGAACCGCCTATGACATGATTGCGGGTTATCATGGCAGCGAGGGACGATGCACATAATTAGTATTGCTGTGAACTATAATGTCATCATTAGGGATGAGCGAATTTCCTGTTATGAAATTTGTTTGCACTTCGTTTGGTGGTAAAAGCAGAATTACCACGGACCAGAATTCAATTCTATGACGGAATGTATAATGGAATGCCTTTAGAGGCATTCCGTCATAATAGAAATCTTTGGCCTGCATAACAGATCCGTCCCGTTTCTGTTATGCAGGAGAGGACTCCCGCAGGCTGTTTCGGTGGGTGAACAGCCTGTCGGATCCGTGCTGTCGCTAGTGCGCGCGTGCCCCCGGACTGCCGCTCCGGCCCCATTGACTATAATGGGGGCGGGCCGGAATTCCGGCGGCAACACGGCAAACATGCCAAGAGGCGGCCGGAATAAAAGTACGACATGTCGGAGTTCCTTGCCGCTAGTGTGAAAGTATCCTAAGAATAAGGGGCTGTTCACATCTCGTTTTTGCTGTATGTCAAGCAGATATGTTTGTAAACAGAAAAAATGTGTTGAAACTATGATGTATCCATAAACTATAACTGGAGGCTGTAGTAGAGGCTGTTTAGTGTAATAGGAGGTTGTCAGCCGCGCCCAGCTGTGGTCGCCTTAGATAAGAGATGTATCTCTCAATGTCCACATTGTCGCAAGTGAAGTAGCGACATAAACTGTGAAAAAACACAGCAGCTCTTAACTTTTTTTTTCCCGATCAATAATACATTTAATGAAAATAAATGACAGTGAATTTTTAAACGCATAAAAGGCAAATGGAAAGAAGGTGCCCAAATGGTCTATGACCAACAGTAATTAACCGTATTCGCCTGACACAGCAAAAACGAGATGTGAACAGCCACTAAAATTGCCTCTGGAGTACATTTATTATGGAATGAAACTGATACAAGTGATCTGAACGTCCAGAAATCAACACTTGTTTGGCAATGTGTGAAATAATTGGTAATTAAGCTCATAATTGGGCACTCACCCACACACTGATATCTGGACAAGGAATGTGTCCGATACCGTTTTATGTATCAAGACGAAAGTGACCTGTGAGACGTTGCATAATGTGGATCCACCAGTTGTATGTGTGCCCAATCAGCCCCTTCCAAACTGATTACCTTCTGATTTTCTTTGCTTTTTTGCTCCGCTTCCTGAAGTCTTTTAAACAAAAGTTCGTATGTCTACAGTGACTAAACCAAGGAGGATTTCCAGAATTTAGACCTTATGGAATCTTGATCTTTTTAGCACGTGGAGCAAAGAGCCTTCCAGACACTTTAATAAACCTTACAAAAACTGAACCCAGTTAGTTACACCTCTCTTGGTACATGCTGTAAAGCCTCATTCACACGTCAGCGTTTTGTCAGTGATTGTGAGCCAAAACCAGGAGTGGAGCCTCGCCATAAGGTATAGGGGAAAGATCTGCTCCTGTTCTGTGTTTAGAGCCACACGGATTTTGGCTCGCAATCACTGAACAAAACACTGATGTGTGAATGAGGCTTCATGCACACGACTGTATGTATTTTGTGGTCCGCAAAAAAATGGATCCACAAAAAATACAGATGACGTCCGTGTGCATTCCATATTTTGCGGAACGGAACAGCTGGCCCCGATAGAACAGTCCTATCCTTGTCCCTAATACGGACAATAATAGGACATGTTCTATTTTTTTGCAGAATGAAAATTCAGACATACGGAAACGGAATGCACACGGAGTAACTTCCGTTTTTTTTTTTTGGCGGACCCATTAAAATGAATGGTTCCGCATACGGTCCACAAAAAAAATGGGACACGGAACACAAAAACATTCGTGTGCATGAGCCCTTATAGGAACATATATTGGGAACCTGGGAGAAAGATTAAAGAATATCATTGTACACATGGGCGTAGCTATAGGGGGTGCAGAGGTAGCAGTCGCTACTGGGCCCAGGAGCCTTAGGGGGCCCAAAGACACTTGTGCCGCATACGAAGACACACAAAGCACTGAGGGAAGGGGGCCCAAGCTGAACTCTTGCACCAGGGCCCATGAGCCGTTAGCTACGCCCCTGATTGTACACAAGGTTTTATGAAGAAAAAAAAACACAATAATTCTTTAAATATTAGTTTTCACATAATTTGGGTATAGTTCTGTAAGGAATGTTTTCCCGTGGCTGAGCAGCACGGACTGCTGTAGGAGGAGTCTGAAAATTTTAATCCAAAAGGAAATCCACAAATCTTCCATCCAATGCAAAATTCTGTAACTGGACATGCTGTGCCTCTAATAAACCTGCCATATGGTGCAGGTTCTACACTCTGACATCTGCAACAAATATGTTGTTTGTTGTATGGAGGAGTAATATGGAACCTAGACTTCTATGGCTGATCTCAGTCGGTCTCCTGTTTTGTTTGTTTTTGGTGGATCCTGCACTATATCATGGCGCGCTCTGTTGGATGCTATATGGAGCTATTCTGCCCAGAAGCACTGCTTTGGAATCCCAAAGGGCAAGCGTCAGTTTTAAAAGATCTACATCAGGGGTTCACAACCTGTGGCCCTTGATACCATTCTGTGCGGCCCCTGAATATCTGCTGACAGACATTTATGTCTAGGCCCTGTGGCTACTCAAATCTATTTTTCATGTAGTCTTCCAATAGATGGGAATCCTGGAGGTGTAACCAGACATTTATAGTATATACTGTATGTACAATATGCCATAAATACAGTATTTTTGTTGGTAACACTCCTTAAAATTTTATTTTCGGCCCTTGATGTTGGTTCAGTGTGATAATGTGGCCCCCAACCAGAATATGTTGTGCACCCCTGATCTACATCATGTCGAAATGCAAAGATTTCTTTTTGCACAGTGTGTGAATGGGATTCTGAAAATCTCATTCACGTGCGTTGTAGTAGGGTTGGCTCAAATTCTGTTCTAAATTCGAAGTGTGTAAACAATTCATTTAGGTTTTCTTCTCACACAACTTTGGTTTGGCGTTTTTCTTGCTAGTAAAACTCCGGTAAAAACACATGCATTGTTTTCATGTTGCATGCATTTTTTCACAAGTGTTTCTTGGTGGTGGTTTTTTCCCCTATAGAGAAGTGTTGGTGAAAATGCCTGAAAAAAAAAAAGCCAGAGTATCTTGTGATATTTAAAAAAAGAAAAAAAACAACAACTCGTGTGTACTGTATTTAGAAATTCACATAGAATTGGGCCGCTTTCAGACAAGCGTGTGTCACTCTGCGGACTCGCAGCGCAGCTTTCGGCCTGAACTTCCAGCACTGCCGGGGTCGCACAGCATTATATTGATTTATGATGCTATGTAACCCTTAGAGGTCTGGGGTGTACTGGATAAGGCCTCTTTAACACGACTGTATGGTTTTGCGTTGCGCAAAAAATGGATGACCTCCGCGTGCATTCTGTTTTTTGCGGAACTGAACATCTGGCTCTTAATAGAGCAGTACTATCCTTATCCGTGATGCGGACAAGAATAGGACAAGTTCTATCGTTTAATGGAACGGAAACGGAATGCATACGGAGTACTATCCGTTTTTTTTGTGGACCTATTGAAATTAATGGTTCCGTATATGTAACACAAAAAACGTTTGTGTGAAAGAGGCCTAACACTGACATAATGCTGTCAGTGTGCTGAAAGTTCAGTCCGAGAGCTGCGTTGCAAGTCCGCAGCGTGACGCCCGCTCGTCTGAAAGGGTCCTTACAGCTAACATCTGGAGGTGGTGTTAAAAAAAAAAAAAAAAAAAAAAGCTTCAAAAAAATGCATGTAAAAAGAACACTTAAAAATGTTGCCAAAACTGCCAGAAAAAAATCTATAGGGCATTGTGAGCAAAACTGTCTTTAACAGAAAAGCTGGCCTTGTTGCCCATAGCAACCCTAACTGCTGTGCAAAAATGAAAGCTGTGCTGTGATTGGTTGCTAAGGGCAACAAGGCAATTTTTTTTGGGTAGGCCTCTTTCACGCATCCGAGTCTGTGACAAGGTGGACAATGGTTCATCTGTGAAAATGTCTGTGAAGGATCCGTGTTCGTCTGGGTGTCATCCACATGTACTGCTAGGCTGAAAAAGGATTTCCAAAGCTTCTCTTACCAATGGTCCGTGAATACCACTGACAGAACACAGATGCCATTCGTGTTGTGTCAGTGTTTTTCATGGACCAAAATAGTACATGCCTTCATGGTTTTCAGTGGAAAACCTAAGTGTAAATAAACACATTAAAATCAATGGATACGTGCGCATTTTGTGGAGAACACGGACAGCACACGTCCGTGATTCACTCATATGTAAAAGAGGCCTAAGGGCCGTGAGCACTCTGTGATATGGATGCGGACCCATTGACTTGAATGGGTCCGCGATCAGCAAGATATGACCGAAGATAGTGCTTGACATTTTATGGGGCCCCAAGCAAGACCACCAGCCAGAATCACTATTCCCGGCAGCAGTTCCCTGTTTGGCCACAACTGTATCTGCATTATCAGGACACAGATACAGTTAGGCTTCGTTCACATCACCGTTTGTCTTTTCCGTTCTCCGGCTCTGTTCAGGAGCAGGAGAACGGAAAGGACGGATGGTGTACATAACTGACACCAACGGAGCCTAAAGACCCCATAGACTTTAATAGGGTCCGTTTGGTGTCCGCTCAGAACATGATTTTTGAGCGGACACGAAAGTACTGCATGCAGGACTTTCGTGTCCGCTCAAAAATCATGTTCTGAGCGGACACCAAACGGACCCTATTAAAGTCTATGGGGTCTTTAGGCTCCGTTGGTGTCAGTTAGGTGTCAGTTATGTACACCATCCGTCCTTTCCGTTCTCCTGCTCCTGAACGGAGCCGGTGAACGGAAAAGACAAACGGTGATGTGAACGAGCCCTTAGGGGTGCACCTAGTCTTTCTGCTGCCTGAGGTAAAAATTGAAATGGCGGCGCTCCCCCCCGCCAAATTTTTAACCTAGCCCCTTCCCTCGTAACATTACATATAGCTCTACAAAACATACAGGGCAATACAGTGTTACATACCTCTTACATCCAGTAAAGTCTCCTCTGATGTAGATGTTCTCTTTCCTCATCTCCTTTCAGACCAGACCGCCATGATGATTTCTTTTAGCCATCTCTTGTCTCTGAAGTGTTTGACAGACATCTTAGTTTCCTACTTTTCCATTAACCTCCCACCTTCTGAACACCCCATCCTCCCACCCCCTGCTCGCTCCCAATAGTGCTTACCATTACTATGCTGTACTATATTACTATAGTCCCCCTGAATATACTAGCGCCACACAGATAGTACCCCTTCAATAATTAGTGGCACATAGTGCCCTAAAAAATAACTGCATCCTGCAAATAGTGCCCATGATGCTAAAAGTGTAAACATAATGTCCTCCAAAAATAATTGTGCTAAACTGATACTGTGCCAGGCTGCCTCCCACAATAACAGTGCTCCCCATAGTCCCACCAATAGAAATAATTATCTGCCAGAGTGCACTTAGTATTAATAGTGCCCCAAACAGTATTAATTTTTTCCCCATTGTGCCCATACTAGTAATCATGTTCCCAATAGTCCCCCAGTAGTAATAATTCTCCTTATAAAGTGTGACAGTTGAAAAATGCCCCCTAATGTGTGCTAGTACAAAAAATGGCCCCTTATAATGTGTGCTAGTACAAAAAATGGCCCCTTATAATGTGTGCTAATTAAAAAATGCCCCTTATGTGTGCCAGTACAAAAAAACCACCTTATAATGCGTGCCAATGCAAAAAAAATACCCCATTATAATGTGCGCCAGTGCAAAACATGCCCCCTGTAATGTGTGCCAGTACAAGAAATACCTCCTCTTAATGCCCCCAGTAGAGACAATGTCATAGTGCCCCTATAATGTTTGCCAGTACAAAAAATACTCCGTCCTGGTGCCCTCAGTAGAGACAATGTCTCCATAGTGCCCCCATAATGTGTGCCTGTACAAAAACTACCTTGTGTTAGTGCCCCCAGTAGACCCAATGTCCCCAATAGCGCCCCCATAAAATGTGCCAGTTTCTAATGCCCCTGTATAGTGCCTCCATAGTGCTCCACTGAACCCACCTCTTCTATAGTGGGCCAACAGCATGGTGCCAAATAAAAAAAATAAATACTAATCCTCATCTTCATGACGCTTTCCTCGATTTGGTGCAGGCCTCTTCTGACCTGTGTCCTGCTCTGTACGCTGCCCGACTCAGGCGGAGTAATGATGATGATGACGTCATTGTACGGCCTGCGCCAGTCTCTGATAAGCTACAGGCGCTAGGCCTGAAGCCAATCAGAGGGAACGGGGAAGGGAGACATCAACGCAGACCGTCCACAACATCTTTACAGTGACGTTGTGACACGTTATGTGCATTTTGCAGCTCTATCCTGGTAATGGTTAAAAGTACCAGTGGTAAAGACTGCCTCTGCCTGTAAACAGTGATCACAGGAAGGATCTAGACGACAGCATTAGAGGAGGTAAGGAATGCCTATTTTGATATTTTACATCATCCCCTACCTGTGCCTCACTCATTGCTAATCTCGGACTTTTGCGGTAGCACAAGGTTGATACCACTGATAAAGAAGGCAAGCCTGGCCATGTAACACCAACAAGTCAGATTAATCATTAAATATCTTAACATCTACAGTGCATCTACTACATCCTGTGGTTTTGGAAATCCTTTAAAGGAATCTGTCAGTTTTGTCATCTAAAAATATCACAATTGATGCCTGCATGCGACATTTGATGCATATTTGTGCGGCATTTGGTGATCCTCGCCTCTTTATCAAGTGGAGTGAAAAGTTGGTCAGGATTTCAGATTAGGACACCTTTAAGGCTAGGTTCACATCACCGTTTTGTTTTCTGTTCTTCTGATCCATCAGCAGAACAGAAAACAGAAAAAAAATGATCCTTTATTTTAAGCATCCGTTATACTCATTTTGCATCCATTTTAGCCATTTCCATCTGAGATCCGTTATTTTAAACGCGAGTAAAGGGCCCCCACAAATAGGGTGGCCAGACGTCCGGTTTTAGGCCGAACAGTCCAGTTTTCAGACTCCTGGTCCTGTGTCCGGCGCAAGTAGAGGACAGATGACCAGAAGTCCTCCTTTTTAGTGGCTACAAGACAGGGTCCCTTTAGGCATCCCAAGGTCAGCACGTCCGCACAGTGTGCTGTGCGCATGACGTGACATGGTTCAGAAGTTTGCAGGGGAGAAGGTGGGTCCAAAGAGGAGGAGCAGAGCATGAGAGCTGTGTGCAGCGCAGCAATGTAGGTGAGTGGCTTCGGCGTCCAGCCTCTGCTAGAGTTGCTTCTGCACTAGAGGCTCTGATTAGTGTGTGTGGTGAGAACAGCCCAGATACTTGTCTTCAGCTCTGCCTGCTCTAATTTATCAATATGTTGGTACTAGTCTGCTATAAGCAGCCTGCAGGAGCAGCAGAATAGTGTTCATATTGATATTGGGACACAGTAATGTCTAGTATACAAAGAGAGGTCTTACATGATATACATATTTGGGTATATATACTGTCTGCTGAAGAGCATGGGACCTTATATATACCAATATTTAAAGTGTAACTGTCATATTTTTTTAATTTGCTAGTTTATTACAGCTAGGCATGTATAACCGAGTTAGTCTCTCAATGATTGTCAAAAGATCTGTAATTACCTTATAATAGCTTTCATTAATGTCCTCTGTCTCTTCCCACTGCTCCCTTAAAAGACCATTGCTAGGTCTTGTCTGTCTTCCTTTTAGTGTAAACAGAAGACAGAGAGGTGGTCCTTCACACTGCATGCCTGCATTAGGCTTCAGAGAGGGGAGGCGCTTCTCTCAGTAATCCAATTTGATTGGCTGGCAGGGAGCTCCTGGCTACAGCAAGTGTGTATGGGAAGTGAGAGAAAGCAGTTTTGGCCTCAGAGAACTGGCAGAGGAGCCATCTTGAGAAGGTCCTCATATTGTAAATGTTTAAACAGCCGTAACTAAGGAAATAACTCAAGGATAACAGTGGTATGTGAAGAAACTAAAGATTGCTTTATGCATAATGCTGCTGCAGTAGTAACATATGCAAAAATTGATTATAATTTTTTTTAATGAAAACATGATGGTTACACTTTAAGTAACGATCTGAGGCTTCTCTCACCCCCAGTCACTAGGTCACTAGGGCCGGCAGACATGTCAGTCTGTGACTGACTGAGGGTGAGAGAAGCACTCAGGGCCCACGGGCAGTTCACCTTAAGGTCTCACCCCCCCCCCCCCCTTTTTTTTTTTCTTCTTGGTCAGCACCATTACTAGAGGGAAGGTGTGGCTTAGTGGAGTTGGGGGCATAGTATCCGGTGTCCTCCTTTTTGTGGTTAAGCAAGTGGCCACCCTACACACAAAGCACTTTTTCTTCCGTCTAAAATACGATCTCAGACGGAAACGGCTAAAACAAATGCAAAATGAGCATAACAGATGCTCTAAATAATATTTTGTTCTTCTTATGGATCAGAATAACGAAAAATGAAACAGTGATATAGACGTAGCCTTAATTTCATTTGTGATGTGATACTTTTTAAAAAGTCTCAACTCCATGCCAGGCAGCCACTTGGTGTACTTTTACCGACATAGGTGTACACCACATTGTACTTGCGCCAGATATATTATTACTGCGGGCCATTTCATAACTTTGGCTTAACCTCACAATAAGTAAAGGCAGACTTAAAACTAACATCAAAACCACCACAAATGGGGCAGTAGGAAAATAATAAATAGCAACCTGAACTCCTTACCTGCAGTACTACTGGTGTAGTATTATAGATAATAGTCCAAGATTTTGGTGACAGATTGACTTTAAGAGGGTTCTCCAGGAAATATTGATCATCTTAATTAGTAGAACATGCTTGTTTTATCTAGAGGTAAATCAATGTGATAAATTAAAATGGCCACCGTCTTGTTAGTAAAGATACCTGTCCTAGTGTGTAACTATGTATGTGGGAGGGGGACTATTCTATTATCAGCTTTAATACTGTATATCAGTCCTGGTCACACTGAGCATTTTGGAGGCTTGGACTGATAGCAGTGAAACAGCAATAAATCTCTCCCTGACCCTCACTGAGGTACCAGATTCTGCAGCCGCAGGTCCATGCCTCTACAATCCTGCCAGGCTGATTGAACACATAGGAGGAGATTTACCAATGTCGGCACTTTCTACCAGAGGATGCGCCTAATTTATGCCGAAGCATATCCTCCGGCAGTCCATGCACCTAAACAGATTTCTGCCTTCATTTGCACCAGAAAACTGGTGAAAATGAACATAAATTTGCCCTTCTTGCCCTCCCCTGCCCCCTTTCGGAAAAGTGGTGCAATAGCACAAGGTTTGTGACTTTTTTACGCCAGAAATCAGGCGCAAGGAGATGATAAATCTCCCCCATAGTTCGTGTCCAGTCATGGGGCCTAGGAACGAACTAGTATAGCTCTCCTCTTCAAAGCTGATACTAGAACATACACGCTCAAGTCTCAATCCCCATCCTAGTTACATTCTAGATTTTGATATTTTTTATCAGGACAGCAGGCATGTTAATTTACTACACTGATTACCCTCTAGATAAAGGGAATAGAATTTTTGACCTAAAAGAGTGCAGTGTTAAAAAGTGGACACTCATTGAAGGTAAGAAGTAATACAAACAGAAGTCACAAGTACACTCAAGAGAAAAGAATGTGTACAATAGACAGGAAGGAAGTACATATTTATTCCGTATGATTACATTTGTCAGTGTGATTGGCAGAAAGGAGCAAACAAGGTCAGTGGGGACAGAAGGGAAAGTAATGGTGGTAAGGGTATGTGAGGTCTCAACGTATCATGACTATGAAAATGTGCTTCGATTGTAAGTTTCTGTTTTTTGAGGAGGCCCATTTATTCAGTTGATGCAGATATTTTAATGTAGCTTAATAATAAACAAAATGGAAGTATGTGATTAGGAATAAGAACATTTCTTAACAACTCATCATCATGAAGTTAGAGGAACAGCAGTTTTCCCTGAATTGGAAGCATGAATGCCATAATTTCGCAAATGTGTGTGCTTTTAGTGGCTAAGTCCTCAGATCTGTATAGTTCTACCACAGATCTAGACTTAATGGTTCTTTAATTTTTAATGGAAAGGGTACTTTGACTGCTTGTACAAGGTGGGCTGCCAGGTTGGTTTTAGCTGATGTCCATGTGTGATGAGGACAAGGTCAAGGAAATTGTAGGGGCATAGATAATCTCTCCATGTCATGCTAGTATACTGGTTCCTCAAGTTACAATATTAAGTGGTTCTGGGATGACCATTGTACTGTATGTTTAAATTGTCCATAACTCTATGGAAAATTAATAATTTGTTCCAAAGCCCCAAAATGTCATCCCAAGACAGGGGAATAGGAAGATTTAAGAAAAATAAGCAGATAATTAAGATTGATAAAGCAAGCCCTTATATAGATAACAGCCAGGATTAGATGCTGAAGCTCTATCTAACTTTCTATGATGGGGACAGGAGCTTCTCCAGGAGCTTTTCCAGGGAAAAATAAAATGGAGCCGCCCTGACCTGGTGTCCAAAGGAGAAGCTCCTACCGGAACAGATGGAGGGCAGTACTGGACATGTAGAACTGCACTGTAAAGAGGTTCTACTAGACAACAAATGCAGGTGTTTTACCAGTGAAATGCCCATATTGATTGGCTGGATCTGAGTCTGCAATATTGTTTAGTCTAGTTTAAACTTACGATGGCCCAGGAAAGACCATTGTATCTCAAAAATATTGCATCCTGAGGCAATTTTATCTTGCGGGACCACTGTATATCATAGGGCATGACTAAAATATGTGGAATATAGTCCCCACGCTGTATGTCCCTCAACAGATATCTGAGGTAGCTAGTCCTATTTATTTTAGAAAACAGTGAGGCTTATATCAGACAAAACTGACTCAACTTGTTTTTCTTGAACAGATCCTAACACAATCCGTATTGTTTATATGAAAGAGGCCTGAGCGGTTTCTTGAGGGCACCTGCATTTTATTTTAGTTTCATTGTGTTGAGTCAGGTATAAACTGCTAGACTCATCATGATAGGGCTCGAGCTCCCATCTTTCTCTGTGGTCCTGCTCTCCCCACTATGGTGTATTTGTTTTGAGGAATAAAAGGGACAGTGCCTATGGTTGCATTCACATGGCATGATTGTAAACAACTTTTAGTGGAATGCTATGTTAAGAATTTCTTTTAAGAGCTTACTATCTGCTACACATAACACAAATATGTGGTAAGATGTAAAATGACATAATTCTTGTACCTTCTGATCTAATCTTTGCTATTTGCAACTGTGGAATTCTAAATGTGTTAGTCAGGATTAAAGCAAAAACTAAATTGGCTTAATCAGCTTTTTACAATATCGGTGGTTCACCTACACTTGTAGAAACTTAACCTTTGGTTCACACTATTTTATAGTTGATGATGCAATCCTTACCTGGAGCAGTGACAAGCACTATGTCTGCACCTACCTGTATAGTCTAGCCTGAAGCAAGATGACTATATGTGTCATCTTGAAAATGTGCTAACCATGACATATTGCTAGGTGCTATAATGTATGATTTAGCAGTGTATTTATGACATAAGCATAATGTCATGTCAGAAATCTTTATTATACTAGGTCTGACCTTTACAGACAAGACTGAAAGAAACTGTAATAGTACAAACTAATGTTGCAATAGTCTTAGAATGCAGCCTACAAGATACTGGAAGCGGCATTATCTTTGTTTTAACTACACTGTCTATATGGCCATTTACACTATTGAAACCACCAAGATGCAATATAGCAATGACAAATGACAAAACAGGTGCACACTGTGGTCTTACTAAGCCCTCAAACTGATGTTAAAATTAAGAGATTAGTCAACAAGTCCTGCAGTGGAGGACATATCTTAAGCCCGAGCACCACGCTAAGGTTTCCCAAGTAGCTCGGGACCTAACACTCACCTACCTGTGCCGTATGGGCAATACCAGGGGCCAGTGGGCATTACAAGAATGTATAGGCCGGCTCACAGCAAACTCCTCAGTTACCTCCAGCATGAAACCATGCCTGCAATGGGAGGAGGGAGAAGGCTGTGAGCCCCACCCAAGACTGGCTGATATGGCCCAGGCCTCACAGGTGCACCTAAATGTAGCCTGCGGATGGAACACAGGCTCCATTTACATAGGAGTTTATACACCTCCAAAAATTAGATATACCCAAAACATTTGAAAGGTTGTATGAAGCAGGATGTGCTCAACCCAAAAACGCAGTTGTGCATATACAGTATATACAGGGGAGCAGATCCTGCACTTGTGGCCCGTTGCTAATGGCAATCCCCAGCAAAAATGCATACGGTGGAGGATGCCCGCAGCGGACCACAAGTACCACAATAAACATCCTACACAAGATGGCAATTGTGTGGATGTGATAAATAATATGACAATATAGCAATAACAAATGACAAGACAGGTGCACACTGCGGTCTTACTAAGCCCTCAAACTGATGTTAAAATTGAGAGAATAGTCAACATGTCCTACAGTGGAGGACATGTCTTAAGCCCGAGCACCACGCCAAGGTTTCTCAAGTAGCTCGGGTCCTAACAAGTGCAGGATCTGCTCCCCTGTATAGATATGCACAACTGCATTTTTGGGTTGAGCACATCCTGCTTCATGCCACCTTTCAGTTGTTTTGTGCACCAAGATACAATCCCTGAAGCCGGGGCCTAGCTATAGGGGGTGCAGAGGTAGCAGTCGCTACTGGGCATAGGAGCCTGAGGGGCCCCAATAAAGTGCATGCTGGTCACGTTACACCTCTAGCTGGAAGGAAGGGGTTAAGTCAAGAATTTGGCATGGGGTGGGGGTGGGGGGCTGTTTCAATTTTTGGATCAGGCAGCACAAAGGCTATGTGCACCCCTGCCCCTTGCCACAAAGCACTGAGGGGGGGGGGGGCAAGCTGAACTCTTGCACCAGGGCCCATGAGCCTTTAGCTACGCCCCTGCCTGAAGCACAAAGTTATTACCTTTAAACAAAATCTGTTCCAGGAGTTAATCTGTGCCTCCATGACTCATGAGTCCCTGCTGAGATCAGTGGCCGGTGTCTGCAGTTTTAACAGGGTTATCTGTGCCTTATATTTGTTGATAAAAGCTAAAACTTTTCTTGAGCTGCATCAGTTTTCTGGAATGCACTACTCCAGACAGGTTAATTTCCAACACCCACAGCTTTAAGCATACCCTAAAAACACATCTTTTTAGAGTGGCCTACCACATTCCTTAAAGGGGATGTCCATCTTTGGGTGCTTTTCTACAATCCGTTGCCGGACCTGTGGAGAGAAGCATATTTATCTGTTCCCTGCTTCACTAACACACTGTGGTCATCACTTGAAAACTTCCAGTTTGACAGGGGTGAATACAAAAAAGCGAACCTGTTGCCAAAATCGAAATATATCAATATGTATTGTAGCTGAGTGAAGGGCCAGCTAAAGCAAATAACACAGTACAAGCTCCCACAAATAAAATACAACCAAGAGATAAAAATAGAGCTCACAAGGTACCAAAAATATAATATTTTATTAGAAGAAAATCAATATATAAAAATATATACCATTAAAAAGGGGTAGAAGTGGCAGAAAAAGACACCATCCCGGTAATACATACCCAACTAAGAACTATCGCATATGTATATATTAATAAAAATATCAAATACAAAAAATTACTGAATCGTAACCCAGTGATACAAATGCATCTGGTGAGTCTATGTCTGCAAGAATCATGAACATTAATCAAGGATACCGGCAGTAAAAAACTATCAAGTAATATTCCATACAAATATTCTCCAGAATCCGAATAGAACCTGTTAGAACATGACTCACCTAGATGGGTAATGTATACCAGGGTGGCACCAGGGGGTACATGTGCTGCTAGAGCCAATGACTGGCTGCAGCGGTGACATGTCTTTAATGCTTCACGTGGCAGTGCGTGAAAAAATGGCCCCCCTGGACAACCCCTTTAAACTAACTCTTCTCCATTCACCTGCTATAACCACATTTCTCGGAATCTGATTTTTTCTTTTGTACCCTTCACACGCCATGCACCTAAACGCACTCTGATTTTGTCTGTAAATGTAAACTCTGATTGTAAAGTGCTGCGGAATATGTTGGCACTAGATAAATGTAGGTTATTATCATTATTCTTATTATACTGCCTTCTAATTCCCTGCCGCTTCATGCCTGCAGTCTATGGTCTCCTGTCTGCCTCTGTTTACCTTGGCAGGAGCTCTACTGTTCCATACCTGCACAGACTTGCCAAGTTCTGGCTGAAGCGGTGATCTCAGTGAGTATGGCAGGCGATCGCTGTGTCCAGTAGTTGGCTGAAGCACGCGTGCCAGGAAGAAGTGTCATAGCTCCAGCCAATGTAAGCGGAGGGGACTGTCTACTGGCACTGGAGTGGCAGAAAATTAGGTAATGAGACATTAACTTTTTTCATCAACCGTTTGCAGGTAAAATTAAATTTTTTTAAAGCCCATGTTTAAGCTCTGGATATTTTTGTGACCTGTATCCATTGTATAGCCATTAAAGCTGCAAATAAGTGTACCACAAAACCATTACAACAGTGCCATTGTTTTCATACAGAATGTGAAAATCTCTGAAGGGTAAGGCTACTTTCACACCTGCGTTTACATTTTCCGGTATTGAGATCTGGCAGAGGTTCTCAATACCAGAGAAAATAGCTTCCGTTTTGTCCCCATTCATTGTCAGTGGGGACAAAACAGAACTGAACAGAATGGAGTGCTCCAAAATGCACTCTATTCCGTTTGGTTGCGTTTTCAAACCGCTTCTCTCCGTCATGACTCATGAGATGCAGAGCAAAACAATGCAAGTCATTGGGGATAGATCTGTTTTTTCATTGACTTTCAATGGTTCTCATGACAGATCCGTATTTTAAAGATAACACAACTGGATCCATTCATAACCGATGCAGCAGATTGTATTATCAGAAGGGATGCATTTTTGCTGAGCCATGACAGGTCAGTCAAAAACACAACTGTGAAAGTAGCCTAAAGCTACAGACATCAGACATTGATTTCAGCAGAAGAACCTGAGTCACGGAGTAGCATGTACAGTATCTTCTTGACACATTCTCTTACATCAATGGCCATTTTATTTTGCGCGGTGTGCACCTGGTCATTTTCTGGGATCTTGGTAAAGCCACTTACCTATATACATTTTTACATTCTCTTACATCACCCCAATTACTTCTGCACATACGCCACTAAGTTTGCAAATTATAACAAATTTAACTTTACACAAGTGGATAATTGTTTGAAAAATCGTGAAATCGAGCGAAAGTAGTGTAAAAGCATTGATGATCAAATGGCAAGCAATAATTGTTTAGTTTGTCGTTCTTGAGATTGTTGATGTAGATTCCTAATATATATATATTTTTTTTTCTATCAATAATGTTTGATTTGGGTCTCATAAGTTTGTCTAAAGCTATTCTAGACCTTTTCCCAGACCATATAAATGAGGTGAAGTGTGAGTTTAGAGCTGACACATCTTTGTGTTTTAACAGTATTGGGATCGTTTGTAGGGGAAATAGAAGTCTTGCAAAGCAGGACATTTTGATTAGGTGACATCTCCCTACTAAATTGAGCAGAAGTTGGGCCCACCTTCGCAGATCTGCAAATATCCTTTTCAGTAGGGGCTTATAGTTTAGGTTGTATAAAGAGTTGGGGTATTCCCAGGTATTTAATGCATTTGCTAGGGGGTGGTATGCCATAGGTCTTGTGTAACAGACTACCCCTTCCTGTTTTACCACCCAGATCTAGGAGCTCACATTTGGAAAGATTCACTTTATACCCGAACACCTAATATACACTGAACCTTGTCAGGGTGGATAGTATTTTAGGGACATGTGTGAGAGGGTTGTTCAAAAATAAAATGACATCGTCGGCAGATAATGCTATTTTGACCTCCTAATTTCCCACCTCGTTTCCCTTGAATACCTCAGATGTTAGAAGATATCGGGCCAAGGGATAGCAGAGGTGACAGAGGGCATCCCTGTCTGGTCTCTTTCTGTTGTTCAAACGTGGTCGACAGGTACCCACCCGTATGTACCCTCGCCTGAGGGCATCTGTAAATATTTTGTCCAGTACCAACATCAGCATCAACATCAGCAGAGCCGGTGCCTCTACCTGACTAAGCTGGTGCCGGACACTATTCAGGACCGCCAGCATGGTGCGGCTATTAGTCACTGCTGCTCTACCCTGGATAAAGCCCACCTGCGCTGATCTGATCAGTGATGGCATGAAGGTTCCCAATCTAGGTTGTTCCTGTGCAATCAATTTTCCAAATCTTCCATGCGGTCGCGCAGCTTGGCGTTTTCCTTTAGTAGCTCCTTCCTCTAAATAAATTCCCCTGTAGTGTCATTTTCCAGGAACGATATTCTTTGTTCTATCTCCCCTATTCTATAGGAGTGTTGCTCAACTTCCTCTTGGATCTCCTGATGTGAGGCCGAGACTGCTGTAATAAGTGAGTCTTTGATGTCTGGGGCTAAGTGTTTCTTCACTTCTATGGCCAATTTTTTGTTATCCAGTAGGGATCCCATGCTTTCCGGAGTTTTATCTCCATTTCTCCCATGAACAAGTCCTGGGAGTGAGCTGCGGAGTCATGCTCTTCCGCACGCTCTTCTGACGCCATTTTGGTTCCTTCACCTTTCAAATTCTCCTGTGTATTTGTCAGTCTCCCGCTACTACGGAGCAGGTATCTCTCTATGGGGTGTTGTGAGTCGCCAGGAGATGATTGGCCACAGCTTTCATTTGTAGTTGATGGCTGGGTTAGCAGCTTTGAGCAGTTAAGGAGTGGGGGTGTAGCGGAGCCTTACATTCTAAATGTCCAGTTCTTCTGTGTTTTGTGGACAAGAATAAGGCATTATTACAATGGGGCCGGAAAAGGAAAAAAAAAAGGGATGCAACATGGACATTATCAGTTTTTTTGGTGGATCTGCTTTTTGCATACGGTGAAATACATACGATTGTGTGAATGCAATCTTCTGTGAGGCAATGCTCTTAGATATAATCACCTGACAGATCCCTTTTAATACTAATTCCAGTAAATGAATGTTAAGTAAGATACATAATACAGGATATCTGTCATCAAAACTATTTTGTTTCTCTAAGTAATATGTAAATTTTAATATGAATTGAATCATAGTATTATGTCCATGAAATAAATGTCACTACTTCATTACTGACGGTACGCAAGTAGGCACCTGGTAAAAATATTGAGCTCAAATCATATCTCCAACTGCAGCCTGAATGACTGATATGATGATGATGACATTCAAGGTGCAGGTTTATTACACCGGAAATATATCCCATCTGAATTCATGTTATGGTTTGTTTTCAATGGCAGTGTTTCCAACGAGTGCTGCTTAGTAATATTATTCTGTTGCTAAGGAACATGAGACCTTTATTACACCCTGCACTCCAGAATTTCGATTTCAAGAAGCCAAAACTAGGAATTTGCAACTTCTTGGGCTTACCTCCACAAAATAATTGAAACATTTAGCATCTTCAAACCAATCGCTCCAGTTTTAAAAAATGAATGGGAAAGTGGGCATGATTAGCCTATGGAGCTGATATAAGAAGGCTTTACTATATTTTTATAAAGTCGCAAATATTATCGCAAACCATGGATCTGCAAAACACAAACATCGGCTGTGGGCACCCCGCATAGTGGTGCAGACCCACTCACTTTAATTCTTTGCCGCTTTATGCGGATCACGGACCCATCGAAGACAATAGGTCCGCAACACAATGCAGGGTGCATATGGCCAATGTCTGTGTCTTGTGGATCCGGGATTTGTGGTCCACAAAATGGACACGGAGTGGTGAATGGACCCTAAGTCTAACACTTCTCTCTTAAGATTTTACTCCATGTCTGTGGTAATAATAATAAATCCATAAAGTCGCAAATCCTTTTTCAAGTCAGAATTCTAGAGTGCAGGACTAGATCAATCCCCCTGTTCACAAGTTTATTTTTTTTAACTATGATTTTTTTTCATATAGGTTTTTGGCTGTCTATTATTGATGGATTCTTAAAGAGGCTGTGCCATATGCAGGACGTCACCTAACAAATCAAACAGATTTTCCACAGGGTGCAATGGTAAACTAATAACTTTAGAATGAGGTAGTTTTGATAAATGGTGGTATTTGGGGAAAGTGATATAACAGCGATATCTGTTGAGGGGATACATTTATATTAGTGGCACAATCCCTTTTAGCATGTAATAGGATACACAGCACATGCTTGAAAAAGGATGGAGTCCCCATAAATGTTGTGCTGGCTTATGCACACTCTTGTTCTCCTCCAGCAGCTTCTCAACAAAGATAGAGCATATTGTGGACTATTTCAGTTTTTTTTTTTTAATGAACACTATTAATTTGATACCTCTAGTTAATATTTAAAATGCTATATTTGTATTTTTGGGTTTGGATTTGGAGCATTTGCAAATTTATTGTGTTAGGATTATTATTATTACTATTATTATTATTATTACTAAAATTGTCATTCTTTTTTTATTTTTTTATGTGTATGTGATTTTTCTAGAATTTCATACACATGAGAGAAGGAACTATTGTTTACTTCCCCCTTTATGATCTATCCATGCGCTTTGGGTCAGTTATGCAGCAGTGCGGTGAACAGCAATATGCAGGAGCTCAAGTTGGGGTCAATCCTAATTAAAAGAGAATTCAGGGCCCAGTTGCTCCTGGGGGGCCCAAGGCAGCTGCCTCTTGAGCCCAGCTGGCCACTGCCCACAAATTCAGTTACAGCGAGTGGCGTGCCTAAGGGGATGCTGCCAGCTACACAGGGGGTTGCTGCCATGCCTGCCTGCATACCGGCTCTCCAGGCAGTGAACTGTGAGAGAGTGAGAGCTGTGAAGGACCTTTGATGACATCATCACCATGTGACCAGTAACATAGCGATACTACTGGTCACATGGCTATGAGGTAATGAAAGGTCCTTTCTTTCTACCAGTGTTGCTGCAGCCTGCAGGAGAAGTTTGCCATAATTGTGGAGATTTTATTTTGTGAAGATTACATCAGGAAAAGGTGACAGGGGCTGTTATGGTAATTTACTGTAAGCTACTGTATAGTGGGGTGCTGTATAGTGAGGGGTTCTGTATAGTGTGGGGTGATGTATAGTGTGGGGTGCTGCATACTGTGGGGTTCTGTATAGTGTGGGGTGATGTATACTGTGAAGTGCTGTATACTTTGGGGTTCTGTATAGTGTGGGGTTCTGTATAGTGTGGGGTGCTGTATTGTGTGGGGTGCTCCATACTGTATACTGCAGGGTGCTGTGTACTGTATACTGTGGGGTGCTGTATAGTGTGGGGTGCTGTTTACTGTATAAAGTATGGTGCTATATACTGTATTGAGTGGGGTGTTGTATATTTTGGGGTGCTATATACTGTATACTGTGGGGTGCTGTATTGAGTGGAGTGCTGTATACTGTATACTGTGGGGTGCTGTATAGTATGGGGTGCTGTATACTGTATACTACGGGATGCTGTATATTGTGGAGTGCTGTATACTGTATACTGTGGGGTGCTGTATATTGTATAGTGTGGGGTGCAGTATAGCTGTATATTGTGGAGTGCTATACTGCTCTCCTGTATACTGCGGGGTGCAGTATAGTGTGGGGTGCAGTATAGTGTGGGGTGCTGTATAGTGCGGGTGCTGTATAGTGTGGGGTGCTGTATAGTGTGGGGTGCAGTATAGTGCGGGGTGCTGTATAGTGCGGGGTACAGTATAGTGCGGGGTTCAGTATAGTGCGGGGTGCTGTATAGTGCGGGGTGCTGTATAGTGTGGGGTGCAGTACAGTATGGTGTGCTGTATACTGTGGGGTGCTGTATAGTATGAAGTGCTGTATACTGTGAGGTGTTATACTGTATGCTATAGGATGCTATACTGCATACTGTGGGGTGTTACACTATGTATTGCATACTGTGGGGTACTATATACTGTGAGGTGCTATACTATATATGGCATACTTTGGGAAACCGTATACTATAGGGTGCTATACTGCATACTGTAAGGTGCTCTATACTATAGGGTGCTATACTGCATACTGTGGGGTGCTGTATACTATAGGGTGCTATACTGCATACTGTAGGTGCTGTATACTATAGGGTGCTATACTGTATACTATAGTGCTATACTGCATACTGTAAGGTGCTCTATACTATAGGGTGCTATACTGCATACTGTGGGGTGCTGTATACTATAGGGTGCTATACTGCATACTGTGAGATGCTGTATACTATAGGGTGCTATACTGTGGGGTACTGTATACTATAGGGTGCTATACTGCATACTGTGGGGTGCTGTATACTATAGGGTGCTATACTGCATACTGTGGGGTGCTGTATACTATACGGTGCTATACTGTAAGGTGCTCTATACTATAGGGCGTTATACTGCATACTGTGGGGTGCCGTATACTATAGGGTGCTATACTGTGGGGTGCTGTATACTATAGGGTGCTATACTGCATACTGTGGGGTGCTGTATACTATAGGGTGCTATACTGTGGGGTGCTGTATACTATAGGGTGCTATACTGCATACTGTGGGGTGCTGTATACTATAGGGTGCTATACTGCGGGGTGCTATACTGCATACTGTAAGGTGCTCTATACTATAGGGTGCTATACTGCGGGGTGCTATACTGCATACTGTAAGGTGCTCTATACTATAGGGTGCTATACTATAGGGTGCTATAATGCATACTGTGGGGTGCTGTATACTATAGGGTGCTATACTGCATACTGTAAGGTGCTGTATACTATAGGGTGCTATACTGAATACTGTGAGGTGCTGTATACTATAGGGCGTTATACTGCATACTGTGGGGTGCCGTATACTATAGGGTGCTATACTCTGGGGTGCTGTATACTATAGGGTGCTACACTGCATACTGTGGGGTGCTGGGGTGCACTGTAATGCTAGGGTAAGTCCCGGTCTCCCCCCCTGAACTGCAGATCGGTGCCCACTTCCAGCCCTGAGCCCGGCTGCCCAGAGCACTGATCCTGAGCCGCTGGAGTCTTCAGAACTGGAAGGATTTACAGTCATTCACTGTAAGCGATATTATATATAGTGGTGGAGGGCATGATTGCATGCTAGGGAGTGGGAAGGCGGGATCCAGGGGGCCCAAGTAAATTCTTGCCCAGGGTCCAATCAATATTAAAGACGGCCCTGCTAATCCATGTAACACTTCAGTCCCTACAATCAAACACGATTGTCACCAGTCTGGAAAATTTCAAGTAGGAGCCATATTCCCTATATAGGTCATTGAAGTTACACGTAATGTGCATAACATTATCTTGTTGCAATGACACCTGTCAAGGGATGAATATATAAGTCAGCTCAATTGTGATGACTAGATTCAGAGTTAGAGCATCTCCAAAATGTTTATAAACAAAATGTCCCACTATGTATTCTTTATCCTCCGTGCACGGAACGAACCAGATAAGTTCTCCAGATATAAACAGCAGAAAGAAGTTCCAGCGCTATTGAAGATTTGGTTGCTTTGTCTTTATTTCCAAAATTACATCATGTGGACACCATCTCACACCCTCGCACATTGACGCGTTTCAAACTATACTGTTTTTAGTCGTAACTGTGCGAGGGTGTGAGATGGTGTCCACATGATGTATTTGTTACCGAAAATTAAGACAAATCAACAGAATCTTCAATAGTGCTGGAACCTTTTTCTGCTGTTTACATCTCCAAAATGGCAGCTCTTTTGGGGTGTTCCAGGTATGCAGTGGTTATTACTGTACGTACCTACCAAAACTGGTTCAAGGAAGGACAATTGCGACAGTTACCAGTGCCCAAGGGTCATTGACATGCAAGGGAAGAGAAGACTAGTGTCTGGTCCGATCCCACAGAAGAGCTTCTCTAGCACCAATCGTTAAAAAAGTTAATGCTAGTTGTGATAGAAAGGTGGCAGAAGCTTGCTCTGTAACTGCAGACTGCTCACAGTGCCTATATTGATCCATTGCCATGTTTTTTTTTCCATCATTAGGAAGGCCAGGTGCATGTTCATTACTTTACGTGGTGAAGAGATGGCACTAGGATGTAGTATCAGAAGATAAACTGGTTGAGTCAATGTGATCCTTTTGCCCAATGTTTTGCTGGGAAATATTGGGTCCCATTATTAACGTCAATGTTACTTTGACAATTACCCTCTACCTAAACATGGATGAAGACCAAGCACACCCCTTTATTGCAATGGTATTCATTAAAGCAGTGGCCCCTTTTAGCAGGATAATATGCCCTACCTTACTGCAAATTGTTCATGAATGGGTTAAAGGACATGTCAAAGAGGTGAAGTTATTGACTTTACCTCCAAATTCTCCAGATCGCAATCTGACCGAGCATATGTGAGATGTTTGCCAAAAACAAGCCTGGTACATTCTAACAAACAGTTGACGTGGGTTAAATGTTCTGAAGGATCCTGAGCTGGAGCGGGATCCCCCTTGAAGACGAGCACCCAACAAAAGACCTACCTACCTATATGAGTGCTGTGGCCACGGCAGTTCTACAATTGTATTAACTCCACCAATACTTCAGACATGGAAGAAAATGTTTGATCAAACACTTGACACACACTGACATCGTGGCTGAAATCTCACGATGGAAGTGTCCGTCTCTCCTTCAAAAAGCGTGCGATCCATGTGATATGCCGCTCCGTTGCCGGAACTGCCTACCGAATCCGGAAATCCATATGCAAACGGATTGCATTTGCATCCGGATCTGGATGCGGATCCAGCTGACAAATGCATTGAAACACAGGATCCGTCTCTCCAGTGTCATCCGGAAAAACGGATCCTGTATTTTTTTTTTTCACATTTTTGAAGGTCTGCGCATGCATCAGCAGGCCAAATACCATAAAGGGACTGAACTGAAGACATCCTGATGCATACTGAACGGAATGCTTTCCATTCAGAATGTATTAGGATAAAACTGAACCGTTTTTTTCCGGTATTGAGCCCCTCTGACGGAACTCAATACCGGAAAACTTTAATGCTAGTGTGAATGTACCCTTAGGTGTTTGTGATTTACCTGGCTTGTCCAGATTGCCACAATATGTACCGTATTTTTCACTTTATAAGACGAACTTTCCCCCCCCCCCAAAAGTGGGGAAAAAATGGTAGTGCGTCTTATAAAGCGAATGGTGCGCTGACACTGATGTATCGCCGGCCGCTATGCTGCAGAGTGCGGCTGGCAATACATCAGTTACAGTGCGGGAGGGAGGAGGGGCTGGGGGACGGCATTTAGTCTTGTAATGGCAGCGGGGCCCGGTGAAGTCACTATACTCTATTGCATTGTACTAATATGAAGTATAACTGTAGCCAGTTTAATAATAATATTCAAGTCTATTAACTGAAACTTACTAAAGTCTAAGTAGCAGGCAGGAGGCGGAGGCAGGAGGCTGGGCATGTGACCTAGTGAATTACGCTGCCAGTGCCCACCCGCCTGGCCCCCTGCCTCTGCCTCCTGCCTGCTACTTAGACTTTTGTAAGTTTCAGTTAATAGACTTGAAGATTATTATTACACTGACTACAGTTATACTTCATATTAGTACAATGATAGGGGCCCGGTGCAATAGAATATAGTGACTGCACCGGACCCCGCTGCCATTACAGAACCACAGTAGATGCTGGCCCCCATTCCCACTTAACAGGGACACTGTTATGGGGGAGATCTGTGGATGACACATAAGATGCTAAGTGCCATCCACAAATCCCCCCCCCCCCTAGCAGTGTCATGCCATCCACAGATGCCCCCATAACAGTGTCACCCACAGTCCCCCATAATAGTGTCACCCACAGTCCCCCATAATAGTGTCACCCACAGTCCCCATAACAGTGTCACCCACAGTCCCCCATAAAAGTGCCATCCACAAATCCCCCATAACAGTGCCATCCACAAACCCCTCATAACAGTGTCAGCCACAGATCCCCCATAACAGTGTCAGCCACAGACCACCATAATAGTGTCATCCACAGACAATCATTAGGTCAAAACACACCAAAAGCACACATTTTGGTTCAAAATCTTTTTTTTCCTCATTTTTCTCCTCAAAAACCTAGGTGCGTCTTATAATTAGGTATGTCTTATAAAGCGAAAAATACGGTAATTGATATATTTGTGTAGGTTATCTTCCACCATTGTGAGTTTTTCTTTTTCTTTATATATTTTGTACTCATTTGGATATATTTCCATCTCTACATTGTCTCCTGATGGGCTAGTGCCTAGTTGGCACAGTGAAATACATTGGGATTAAGTGCTAGATACTATCCTTGGGTCATATTTGATATATATATTTTTTTGTTTTGTTTATATATATTCAGTTAGGTGTGAAATTACCTACATTTTTGTCGTGACTACTGGACCGGAATTTCTGTCTTTGACACTATGGTGAAGGGACTTTGTCTGTGTTACGGACTTCTTAGAGGCACCAGGAGGTTGCTGACACAGGATCGCCCCTATCGGGGCGGCTATTCCATTTTTAGATGGGGATTAAATGAAAAGTTATGTTTTAAGTGGTATTTTTGGTGATACCTGATTTCTTTACTCCACTGTCTCTAATCATCTGATCTTCTGACGGTTGATTTAGTCAGAGCTGTAATAGTTGATCAAACCCCTGCAAACAAATGTGGATAGGGAAATGACTTAAAATAAAATAAATAAAAATTAACCAATATCAATTGGCAACTTGGAGGAGGAGGTGGAATAGGAGGTTGGGGTGGCGTCAGGTGGGAATGCTATGGGAGTTGAAGTTCTCATCACAGGCAAAAAGGATTCATGTCTTCCTGCAGTGCCACAGGCCTCATTCACAGACTCAGGGTCATGGCAACCATACATGGGAGTTGAAGTTCACATCACAGCCAAGAAGTATTCATGTCTGCCAGCAGTGTCACAGGCCTCACTCACAGACTCAGGCCACCAATGGCAACCATACATGGGAGTTGAAGTTGTCATCACAGCCAAGAAGGAATCATGTCTGCTTTCAGGGCCACAGGCCTCATTCAAATATTCAGGCCCACAGGACCGACAAAGAGGAGAGTTAAAATCATGCCAAGACAGTATGGATTTCACGCAGCAATGCCACATGCCTCATTCACAGATTCAGACCCATGGCACCCACAAAGAGGAGAGTTACAATCATGCCAAAACAGTATTGATTTCACCCAGTAGTGCCACAGGCCTCATTCACTAATTCAGGACCATGGCATCCGCAAAGAGGAGAGCGGTCCCGTAACAGCAACACAGGCCTCAGGTCAACCTGCAATAGAACAGGCCATTAAAATTTATGTAGGCCCCTGACAACCAGACAGAAGAGAGGACATTTGACAGTAAAAACAGGTTAATGTCTCCCACTAATGCAGCAAGCGATTAAAAGAAATATAGGCCCCTGACAACAAGACAATGGGGCGGTCATTTGATAGTAAAAAGAGGTTAATGTCTCCCACCAATACAGCAGGCTATGAAACAAAATATAGGCCCCTGACAACCAGACAATGGGGCGGTTATTTGACAGTAAAAAGAGGTTAATGTCTCCCCCCAATACAGCAGGCAATGAAACAAAATATAGCCCCCTGACAACCAGACAATGTAGAGGTCATATGACAGTCTAAAGAGTTTAATGTCTCCCACCAATGCAGCAAGCGATGAAACAAAATATAGGCCCCTGACAACCAGACAATGGGGCGGTCATTTAACAGTAAAAAGAGTTTAATGTCTCCCACCAATGCAGCAAGCAATGAAACGAAATATAGGCCCCTGACAACCAGACAATGGGGCGGTCATTTGACAGTAAAAAGAGGTTAATGTGTCTTACCAATACAGCAGGCGGTGAAACAAAATATAGGCCCCTGACAACCAGACAATGTAGACGTCATTTGACAATCTAAAGAGTTTAATGTCTCCCACCAATGCAGCAAGCAATGAAACAAAATATAGGCCCCTGACAACCAGACAATGGGGCGGTCATTTGACAGTCTAAAAAGTTTAATGTCTCCAACCAATGTAGCAAGCGATCAAACAAAATATAGGCCCCTGACAACCAGACAATGGGGCGGTTATTTAACAGTAAAAAGAATTTAATGTCTCCCACCAATGCAGCAAGCAATGAAACAAAATATAGGCCCCTGACAACCAGACAATTTAGAGGTCATTTGACAGTCTAAAGAGTTTAATGTCTCCCACCAATGCAGCAAGCGATGAAACAAAGTATAGGCCCCTGACAACCAGACAATGGGGCGGTCATTTGACAGTAAAAAGAGGTTAATGTCTCCCACCAATACAGCAGGCGATGAAACAAAATATAGGCCCCTGACAACCAGACAATGGGGCGGTCATTTGACAGTCTAAGGCCCCTTTCACACTAGCGTTTTTGCTTTCCGTCCTAGAGTTCCGTCCTCGGGGCTCTAGGACGGAAAGATACTGATCAGGATTATCCTAATGCATCCTGAATGCTGCGGATTTGTCTCCGTCCAAAAATCCGGAAGACATGCCGTCTTCTAAGTCTTCTAATGCTTTCAGGCGACTTGCGTTCTGATGGATCCGGCGGGACGGAAGTGCCCGCCGGATCCTCAGAAAACAATTGTGAAAGAGGCCTAAAGAGTTTAATGTCTCCCACCAATGCAGCAAGCGATGCCCTGGAGTACAAGAATGTATGGTTGAGGGCGAGGCAGTTATAAATGTCTATTCTGCACAAGGCACGGACAAGTCCTGTGGAATACATGCCTGGTTCATTTCAATGAATGTGAGCTTGTCCACGTTGGCTGTGGACAGACGGCTGCGTTTGTCTGTAATAACGCCCCCTGCCGTGCTAAATACAAGTTCAGACAATAGACTGCAGGCCAGCATCTCCAAGGCATAAAGGGCAAGCTCTGGCCATGTGGACAATTTGGAGAACCAGAAGTTGAATGGGGCAGAACCATCAGTCAGTACGTGGAGGCGTGTGCACATGTACTGTTCCACCATGTTGTTGAAATGCTGCCTCCTGCTAACACGTTCCCTATCAGCTGGTGGTGCAATTTGCTGTGCATGGGGTGAACAAACTTTTCCACAGCTCGGCCATGCTAACCCTGCTGTCTGAGAAGCTGGCCGTGACACAGCTGCATTGGTGACCTCTTCCTTCTCCTCCTCCGCCTCTGCCTTCGCCTTGTGCTTCCACTTGTCCCCCCGTGTCAGTTGGGAATGCCCTCAGGAGAGCTTTGACCAGCGTGCGCTTGTAGTCGCGCATCTTCCTATCACGCTCCAGTGCGGGAATTAAGGTGGGCACGTTGTCCTTGTACCAGGGATCCAGCAGGGTGGCAACCCAGTAGTCAGCACAAGTTAAAATGTGGGCAACTCTGCTGTCCTTGCGCAGGCACTGCAGCATGTAGTCGCTCATGTGTGCCAGGCTGCCCAGAGGAAACGATAAGCTGTCCTCTGTAGGTGGTGTATCATCTGTGTCCTTCGTATCCCCCCAGCCACGCTCCAGTGATGGCCCTGAGCTGCGTAGGGTGCCACCCTGCAGTAAAACCGGTTCCTCCTCCTCCTCCTCTACCTCATCCTTCTCCTCGTCCTCCAGAAGTGTGCCCTGGCTGTCCACATGTGTACCTGGCCTCTGCTGGTGCAGGAACCCACCCTCTGAGCCACTTCTGTATGACCTGCCTGAAATCCTGTGAAATGCCCCCTCTTCCTCCTCCTGTGCTGCATCTTCTTCCATCATCGCCGTAATATTTTTATCAAGGAGACATAGAAGGGGTATTGTAATGCTAACAATGGTATCATCAGCACTGGCCATGTTGGTTGAGTACTCCAAAGACCGCAACAAGGTACACAGGTCTCGCATGCAGGCCCAGTCACTGGTGGTGAAATGGTGCTTATCCGCAGAGCGACTGACCCGTGCATACTGCATCTGAAACTCTACTATCGCCCGCTGCTGCTCGCAAGCATATGTAAGGTGGAGTTCCACCTGGTGGGCATGTCGCATATGAGGCGGTGAGCAGGAAGGCCCAAGTTACACTGCAGCGCAGACAGGCGAGCATGCAGCAGGGTGAGAACGACGAAAGCGCACGCATACGGACCGCACTTTCAGCAGCAGCTCTGACATGTCTGGGTAGTGTTTAACAAACTTCTGCACCACCAGATTCAGCACATGCGCCAGGCAAAGGATGTGCGCCAAACCGGCTAGTCCCAGAGCTGCAACGAGATTTCGCCCATTATCGCACACCACCAGGCCGGGCTTGAGGCTTACCGGCAGCAACCACTCATCAGTCTGCTGCTCTATGCCCCTCCAAAGCTCCTGTGCGGTGTGGGGTTTATCACCCAAACACATGAGTTTTAAAATCGCCTGCTGACGTTTACCCCGGGCTGTGCTGAAGTTGGGGGTGAGGTTTTTCAATGACCAGATGTGGGGGTGGTAGAAGAGGAGTAGTAGGAGGAGGAGGAGGATGATGCGTAGTAGGAGGAGGAATCAACAGGAGGCAACGAATAATGCCGTGCGATCCTCGTTGGTGGAAGGACATGCGCCAAACCGCTATACGCCTCGGGCCCAGACGCCACTACGTTTACCCAGCGTGACGTTAGGGAGATATAGCGGCCCTGGCTGTGCTTACTGGTCCATGTATCTGTGGTTATGTGGACCTTGCCACAGATGGCATTGCGCAGCACACACTTGATTTTATCCTCCACTTGGTTTTGCAGGAAGGGACGGCTCGCCTGGGAAAGTAGTGGCAGCTGGGAACAACGTACTGGGGGACAGCCACCTCTATCAGCTGTTTAAAACAGTCCGTCTCCACCAGACGGAATGACAGCATTTCAAAGGCCAGTCATTTTGAAATGCTGGCATTCAGGGCCAGGGCTCGAGGATGGGTTGGTGGGTATTTCCTCCTTCTCTCCAATGTTTGGGAGATGGACAGCTGAATGCTGCCATGTGACATGGTGGAGATGCTTGGTGATGGTGTCGTATGTGGTGGTGTTGGTGGAACATCCTCTGTTTGCTGGTCGCCAGGTGCCAGAGGTGGAGGGAAAGGCCGAGCCAGCAGCAGAAGAGGGAGCAGGAGGAGCATGAGAGAGTTCCTTGTTTTTAAGGTGTTTACTCCACTGCAGTTCATGCTTTGCATGTAGATGCCTGGTCATGCAGGTTGTGCTCAGGTTAAGAACGTTTATGCCTCGCTTCAGGCTCTGATGGCACAACATGCAAACCACCCGTGTCTTGTCGTCAAGACATTGTGTGAAGAACTGCAACACCAATGAACTCCTTGGAGCATGCCTTGGTGTGCTCGGTGCCTGGGTGCGGTGGACAGAAGCAGGCCTACTGTCTCTGGAATTTTGCTGTGCTGTTGCCTCTGTGCGACCACCGCCTCTTCCTCAGAACTGCACGCCTCACTAGCACGACCTTCAGTCCAGTCTGGGTCTAGGACTTCATCATCCTCCACATCATCTTCCACCCATTCATGACCTGCCCTCCTCGTCGGTCTGCACATTGCAGAAAGCCACAGCATTTGGCACCTGTGTTTGGTCATCATCAGAGACGTTTTGTGGCGGTATTCCCATGTCCTCATCCTGCAACATAAGTGGTTGAGCATCAGTGCATTCAAGGTCTTCCTCTACTGGGGCAGGGCTAGGTGGATGGGCTGGGGAAACACTGCCAACAGAGTCATCAAAAAGCATGAGACTTTCCTGCATGATTTGGGGCTCTGACTGCTTGGCTGATTTGCAAGGGGTTGAGGTGGAAGACTGATGGGCATGGGCTGCAGGTGCCAACTCTGAGCTTTCTGCAGAGGACTGGGTGTTAGATACTGTGAAGGAACTGGAGGCCAGTGGCGTACTGCCAATATAGGCAGACCACGCAGCTGCTATGGGGCCCCTGGCACGAGGGGGCCCAGAGCGCATTGAAGGCCCCGCCCCCTACATCTGTAGACTAGTAATTTATGGAGCATTAATGCGGCCCGCCCACTTGTCTTCCGCACTGTCCCAGGCCCTGCTTGCTTCCCTATATATTTATTCAGATCAGGCCCCCCCCCCTCATTGTGTGCTCAAGTAGCATGTGCAGCTGATGTTCGGCGGTAGCAACCCTCCTCTGACCTGTCCATGATCCAGGCTAGCAGCAGTTGCAGCGCAGCAGGCTCAAGCAGACAGGTCTCTGCTACCATCTGCTCCCCTGGGAATGAAGAACGCTCCGCTCCGGTCACTCAGTGGTGAACACAGCCAGGTTCCCCCTAGCATCTTCTCTGCAGGCACAGCCAGAATAAACAGTACTTGCCTGGCTGCCTGCCCCTGCAGTGTGTTCCAGTGTCACAGCCGAGCTGGCCATCTAAAGTAAGAGCAAAGTAGTCTTAAAAAAAGTTAATGTGGGAATTCTTGATGGGGGGAGGGCAGCAGCAAGCAGAATTCCTGTGGGGTTGGGGGGGCGGAGAACTATAATCTCATAGAGGACTCAGGATGACAGTGTGCTCCCCTACCTCCCATGAACTCTGCTTGCTGATAAAGGACAGTGTGCCCAGCAGCACATCCCCACTCAGTCACCTTGCAGTGGGGGGGTGATTGGTGATTATGCACACTAAGGGTCCATTCACACGTCCGTAGGTGTTTTGCGGATCCGCAAAACACTGCCGGCACCCCAATAGAAATGCCTATTCCTGTTTGCTATTGCGGACAAGAATAGGACATGTTCTATTTTTTTGCAGATTCAGACAACACACTAGGTGCATTCGACATCTTTTCCATCCCTATTGAAAACTAACAGGTCCGCAAACATTCCACATAATTGCGGAACAGATCCGGACCCATTCATACGGACGTGTGAATGGACCCTAAGTAATAGCAGCAAGGAATTAAATGGGTTATCCAATCCCTCTAATGCCCCCTAAAATGCCTGGGCACCTTAGCTTCCGCGACTGCATCCCCACCTCACACGGATGAAAACATCCAGCGACGTGGGGGGCAGTCAATAGCAGGCCTTTATGGGAACAAGACTCCCTAGTGTCACCCGTGATGCTCATTTCCATTGCGGCCTGCTATTGCCTGCACCTACCCCCCTCGGGCATAAGTATTATCTGTATGCAGTGCCTGGGCATTTTGGGGGGCCTAATGGGGGTTGGATAACACCTTTAACCCTTAGGATACCAGAGGATTTTTAGTTTTTGCATTTTAATTATTCTTCCCTATCTTCCTTGATCCTTCCCTTATTTTCTTCCATTAACATATCCATATGAGGGCTTATTGTTTGCGGGACAAGTTTTGCTTTAATATGGCATACAATGTAGTGGTAAGCGGGTAAAGAATTTCAAATGAAAAACTGACCTGTGCCCTTTGATACATATGTGGTATGTATATGTGGTACGTTGTAATCCTACTGATCAAGAGAATGGTTGTTTATATCTAAATAGTGTAAAAAAAAAATTAAAACTATGGAAATCTTTTTTTTTTATATCACCATATTCTGACCCCCATAACTTTTTATATATATACATTGTATTAATTTATTGGCAAATGGGGGTGTGGAAGGGGAGGGGCCAAGGTAGGGAATGGGATGGTACAATGGTGAATAGTAGGCGGAGTTAGGGGGCCCAATTCAGATTCTTGCTATGGGGCCCAATGATTTCTATGTACGCCCCTGCTGGAGGCACTGTCAGCCACCCAATCTACTATCGCCTGTACATGTTCTGGCTTCACCATCCGTAGAGCAGCATTTGGGCCTATCAAATAACGCTGCAGATTCTGTTGCCTACCCGCACCAGAGAAAGGTGTTTTACTTGGAGCGGTAGTTTGCGCTGATCGGCCACTTCCTCTCCCAGCAACAGGAGCTCCACCAACACCACCACGACCATGCACACATCCCTTATTTGATGTTCTCCTCATTATTTGCGTTCACCTACCAAGCTTAAAGATTGGTCTCTCTCCGGTATCAATTTACCTGCCACTAGTCGACAATTACGTTCGCTAAGGCAGTGCCCGTGTCATAAACATGCTCTGTGGACCAAGAATAATGTTTTTTGTGCCTGAAATACACTGATTATCAATTTCTATGCGGAAATGTAAAAAACATTTTTGGTACGCTGTATGCACAAGTGGTTTGTGGAACAAGAACAAGTATTTTTGTAATAAAATACAGAAAATAAGTATTTCACTGCTGTAAATTGAAGTTAATAATTTATACACCGGATGCACACCTGTTTTTTCTGCCTAAAACACAGCTTTTTTCAATAAAACCCCAAAATGCAATTTTTAACTGCTTTACATTAAAAGTAGATATTTATACTATGTATGGACACCAGATTTGGGGACCCAGAACACGGATTTGGTCACCAAAAGTCACAAATGCAGTATTAGACTATTATAAATTGGAAATAAATATTTAAATGACGGATGCACAACAGTTTTTTCAGCCTAAAACACATCTTTTTTCAAATAAACCCCAAAATGCAGTTTTTAACTGCTGTACATTAAAAGTAGATATTTATATGTTTGGGCACCAGATTTGGGGACCCAGAACACGGATTTGGTCACCAAAATTCACAAATGCAGTATTAAACTGTTATAAATTGGAAATAATTATTTACACGACGGATGCACAGCTGTTTTTTCGGCCTAAAACACAGCTTTTTTTAAATAAAACCCCAAAATTTATCAGTTATCATATTTATCAGTTTTTTACTGATGTAAATTTAAATTAGATATTTATACCTTTTATGTAGAACTGCAAGAATATTGCTTTTTTTGCATAAAAAAGAATAATGCACTGTTTCTTAGCTGAAATGTGAAATCGGTATTTAAGCAGTTTATTTCAAGATGCTCTGTGGATCAGGATTACCACTCTTTTGTCAAAAAAATACACTTATGCTGTATTTCACAGCAGCAATGTAAAATCGGTGGTTGTAATGGGTATTTCAGACTGTTTGGTGGACCTTGAATAATGTTTTTTTTCTATAAAATACAAAGAAGCACTATTTCCATGCAGAAATATAAAATATGTCGTTGGACGGTGTATGCAGAACTGTGGACAAGGAATACGGTTTTCCCCCCAAAATTACACGGATTCTCTATTTCACCGCAGAAATATCAAATATATATTTTGGCGGTGTAAAATAGGGTTGGTGGATCAGGATGGCCAATTTTTTTTAACTAAAGAACACTGATGCACTAGCTGAAATGGAATATATGGTTTTGTGCATTGTATGGCACCACAGATCCCAGGCTAGGCAAATAGACTATGTCACCCCTTAAACATACAAGAGGCAATATAGGGGACTTGAGCAGCCAGAAAAAAAAGTTTTTTTTCCATCACTGAGCTACAAAATAGGATTAGGCTTATGTCCCTGGCAGGCTGGCAGACATGCAGTACACTGCAGTGCCTAAAATGGCCGCCAATCCCCACCTCAGTAACAGATGGATTACAAAAAAAAATCTCCCTGGCAGTGGCTGGGTACAGAAATGTTGGATTGCTGAGGCTCCCTCCCCCTCTATGTGCTGTATCTTGTGGATTTAAGTTGCACAGGTTGCTTCAGATTTCTGCCCTATTCTGTCCCTGATCGCACCAGCAGCAACCTTGCTCTAATCTCAATTCAGCAGACTGACGTGCAGCACTACGTGACTCCAGCTGATAAAGAGGCTGGGTCACATGCTGCACTCAGCCAATCACAGCCATGCCATTAGTAGGCATGGCTGTGATGGCTTCTTATGGCAAGGAGTAAAACGCTTGCTGATTGGCTGCTTTGCAGCCCTTCAGAAAAAGGGAAGAAATCGCTGAACCACGGACCCGAACCCGAACTTTTTTGAAAATGTTCGGGTTCGGATCCGTGTCCTGAACACCCCAAAATTCGGTACGAACCCGAACTATACAGTTCAGGTTCGCTCAGCCCTAATAGTGACAAATATCCCAGATATTAAAAAAAAGGGGATAAAAACAGTTGAAGCTAGATAAGACTATCTATGAGCAATAAAACACAAAGTTCTCTTTTGTTTGGGTCAAGCAAATGGACTAACATACAATGCCCTGTTTTTTGTATAGTATATAGCCAAAATTCTAATGAAAGAGAATTATTTACAAGTACTTAAAGGGAATGTCACATATATTTTTTCGGCCAGTTAAAAGTAACACATCTTTGTTTGTAATCTGTTTTCATTTGATTGTAGATTTTTTTTATTCAGCCATCTTGGCCGAGCTGTTGTTAACAGCATTTGGAGACATGGTTTAAAGTAGCCACCATAGGCCACAGACATAATGGACAGGAGGGGACTGATTGACTTCTATAGGAGAGATTTCTATGAATGCTCTGTGACCTGTGTAGAGGTCATTGTACAAGGAAGAAGTAGATAACATGTGACATAACATATTGTGAATGGTGGATTCTGTGTTATCTATATATGGGTGATATCTGTCATTGTATTGTCATCGTCATCCTGTCTGTGATGATAATGAAATGACTGCTAAAAAGTGATCAGGACAGACCAAGAAGTGGTGCCTATTATTACTATCTAAGCAATATTATCGGCGGGAAGCCATGTGGCAATTGGAAAATAAATCAGTGTATAAACAATTACCTGAAGATCCAAGAACCTCATATCAGGGACTCCTACGTTTATTATTAAGAAGAGGTATTAAATCAGGTTATTTTACTGATGATTTTGCCCATAAAATTGCTGTATAATTTTCATTCACTGGGCAGGCTGATTATAAACTAGCCAGTGTTGATGTCAAGAGCCTCTACACCCACATAGAAACATAGAAACATAGAATGTGTCGGCAGATAAGAACCATTCGGCCCATCTAGTCTGCCCAATATGCTGAATACTATGAATAGCCCCTGGCCCTATCTTATATGAAGGATGGCCTTATGCCTATCCCATGCATGCTTAAACTCCTTCACTGTATATGCAGCTACCACTTCTGCAGGAAGGCTATTCCATGCGTCCACTACTCTCTCAGTAAAGTAATACTTCCTGACATTACTTTTAAACCTTTGCCCCTCTAATTTAAAACTATGTCCTCTTGTAGCAGTTTTTCTTCTTTTAAATATTCTCTCCTCTTTTACCGTGTTGTCTCCCTTTATGTATATAAAAGTTTCTATCATATCCCCTCTGTCTCTTCTTACTTCCAAGCTATACATGTTAAGGTCCTTTCCTAGTAAGCTTTGTCCTGCAATCCATGTACTAGTTTAGTAGCTCTTCTCTAAACTCTCTACAAAGTTTCAATATCCTTCTGCAGATATGGTCTCCAGTACTGCACACAATACTCCCAATGAGGTCTCCCTAGTGCTCTGTAGAGCGGCACGAGCACCTCCCTCTTTCTACTGTTAATGCCTCTCCCTATACACCCAAGCACTCTGCTGGCATTACCTGCTGCTCTATGACATTGTCTGCCCACCTTTAGGTCGTCTAATATAATGACCCCTAAATCCCTTTCCTCAGATACTGAGGTTAGTACTGTATCACTGATTTTATATTCTGCTCTTGGGTTTTTACGCCCCAGGTGCATTATTATCTTGCACTTATCGACATTAAATATTAGTTGCCAGATTTTTGACCATTCCTCTAGTTTTCCTAAATCCTTTTCCATTTGGTGTATCCCTCCAGGAACATCAATCCTGTTACAAATCTTTGTGTCATCAGCAAAAAGACACACCTTACCATTGAGACCTTCTGCAATTTCGCCGATAAAGATATTAAACAATATGGGTCCCAGAACAGACCCCTGAGGTACCCCACTGGTAACAATACCATGGTCTGAATATACTCCATTGACTACAACCCTCTGTTTTCTGTCCTTCAGCCACTGCCTAATCCATTCAACAATATGTGAGCCCAAGCTCAAAGACTGCAGTTTATTGATAAGCCTTCTATGTGGGACAGTATCAAAAGCCTTACTAAAGTCCAGATAAGCGATGTCTTCTGCACCTCTGCCATCTGTTATTTTAGTCACCCAATCAAAAAAGTCAATAAGATTAGTCCCGATGGATGTGGGTGTACAAGCTTTCTATCAACTCTTGCTTAGAAGTGATAAGGATCTGGTATCTGTGCAATATATTTGCAAATTGTTGAAGTATGTGCTGGAACAAAATGCCTTTCTGTTTGATAATAGGTAGGACCATCAGGAGTCCAAGACAGCGATGGAGACCTCTGTGGCCCATACTTTCAGCAATCTATTTCTAGCTGAATTGAAAGAGAAAATGATTTAATCAGTTTGTAATTCATATGTGAGATACATCAAATTGTACTTAAGGTACATCAATAATGTATTCATAGTATAGTCAGGATAAATGGTGGAATTTGATGTGTGTGTGTTTTACCCATCGATTTAGGGGGCTCTAAATTACAGTTTTTGGATGTGAAGATAGAGGCAAGAGATGGTGACTCATACATGTGACTATAGGAAACCTACATCAATAATTCTCTCTAAAGCTGCACTTACACGAGCCAATAATCGTCCAGATTATCTGGAATTACCGTTCCTGACAATCTGCCCGTGTAAATGTGCCGCCGATCACCTGATGAGCGAGCAAAATTCTCGTTCATCAGGTGATCCTTTCGTTCATGCAGGACCCAACGATCATGGCTTCTGGGCAGCAGATCTTGTGGTCTAAACCCAGATCTGCTGCTCAGAAGCCATGATTCTGTATGAGGACGAGGGATTGCAGAAGCAATCCCTCATCCTTATACAGTGAAGGAGATTGCTGCCTGTAAATGCAGAATTCCTGCACTTTGCGAGCAGCCGACTGTCGGGAAGGAACGCTTCCTGCAGAATTGTCCTGTGTAGATCCACCTTTACTGTATGAAAGCTTTTATCCCATGCATGTTAAGCAGGGTCTCCCATAGGGTCAGTTTCTGTGGTTATGCAGATTTTAACAGTGACAACCAGATTTTTGAAGATCAAGCAAGAGTCTTAAGCGAATGCTTTTTGAGGAGGGATTACCCTAAAGAAATTTTATTCATGAATCCTTATCTCTGGCTCAGAATAGGGATTGCAAATCACTTTTTGGTAAATACAGACCTAGGAGTGAGAATCGGAATAGAAAAACAATACCGAAAAAAACGCTTCCGTTTTGTCCCAATGCATTTTGAATGGAAAGCAATCCGTTCAGTATGCATCAGGATGTTTTCCATTCCGTCCCTTGTACGGTATTTGACCGGTATTTTCCAGCCAAAATCCCGGAACACTACCGCATTTGCCGGATCCAGCATTAATTTCCATAGAGATGTATTAATGCCGGATCCGGTACCAAGTGTTCCGGTCTGTGCATGCGCCGGGACATAGGAGGAGGTAGTTTACCTTTTGATCTTTGAAAAAAATTAAATACCGGATAAGTTATTCCGGGTGATACTGGATGAGACGAATCCGGTATATCACCGGATCCGTGTAACGGATCCAGAAAAAACAGGTTTCCGTTCTCATACGTTTTGCCAGATAGTGTTGAGCGCTAATATTCGAATAGTGAATTTTAATCGCAAATATCGCAACATTGAGAATTCTCCAATATTTAGAATATAGTGCTATATATTCGTAATTTCGAATATTCATTTTTTTCCATCTGAACACATGATTCCTCCCTGCATCTTGCTTGTGGGCCAATTAGAAGGCAGCAATGTCAAGTTCACGATAATACTTAGTGCACCAATTAGTAATATGTAGTCAGACCTGCTAAAATGTGAAGTTGCACATAGTGCAAAAAAAATATTCTAATTTGCGCAATCGCGAATATATTGGAGCACTCTATCTGCATATAAAGCTATAGTAATGTTCTGCCATGCCAAACATTTTCTCCAGTCTCAGGGTAAACTCAGGAAACTTCTAGCAGCTCAAAAAATGTAGATCGTTGCCGGAATTGCCTGTCGGATCCGAACAACGCTAGTGTTAACGTACCCTTAGGTCTATCTTATTGTCTGTTTGAATATGGATCCCTGACAGGTACCATACAGAGGGAGCAGGAGCCATCTTCTGACCATGAGGAACACTAGTGGACCCACACAGCTACCAAACGTGTTTGGCTTCATTCTGTTCTTCCTCTGTTGAGCGCATATAGTCATATACACATTTTTTTCTCATTGGGTTTCACACTATAGTGCGTCAGCTCTTTTATATCTCCGTCTGGACCCCATTATACTTAATTGTGGCCGTTGAGCATTGTGGTTCTCTGCTGGACCAAACGGCCAGAGTCATTGCTGCAGATGTGAAAGTAGCCTCAGTCAGGCTGCCAGCCATTTATAGTGAGTTCTGTAGCAGCATTTATAACTATGCCACTCAATTTTTTATTAATACTGTATGCCCCCCAATCTACATCACATAATTTACAATCACAGACACAAATATTCTATGATGTTAATCTTGCATTTGGTAGTATACCATTTTAAACAGCTGTCATGTATTATATTGAACTCTGATGTCTCTTTTAAAAAAGTCAGATGGTAACAGTCTAGTCTGTGATGCTACCGCAGCATTCCAGTGGTAAAACTACAACTCCCAAGATGCACACTTGCTTGGCTCTTCTCAGACCTCCATAGAAATGAATGGAACATGCTGGTAGTTTCACCACAGCTGGAGTGCTGGAGATTATCCATCACTGTAATGTATTAGTCTTTGTTACAGTTGTCATTTATTGTACTAGACTTTAATTGACCATTTATTTAAATAATGAATAATTTTCTTTAAAAAAAAAAAACTCAGTGCTAGGTTATAATATCATCAAGTTGTATTTATACAGTGTATTTGGAAAGTCATCAGTAGAGATGTCGCGAACATAAAATTTGCGAACGGGCAAACCGGGCGAACCGCCATAGACTTTAATAGGCAGGCGAATTTTAAAACCCACAGGGACTCTTTCTGGCCACAATAGTGATGGAAAAGTTATTTCAAGGGGACTAACACCTGGACTGTGGCATGCCTGAGGGGGATCCATGGCAAAACTCCCATGGAAAATGATGTAGTTGACGGGCTTTTTGGGGTGTTGTCAGGACGCTGTCCTTAAAGCAGATGAGTCTTTGAGGACTGGAGTGGACACAGAACACTGGCCTAGCTAACGCTTTCCCTATTAATTCAGCAGCAGCAGCACTCTCACTGCTCTAACTAACACTGCAGCTTCAGAATGAATCTAAGATGGATGCCGTCCTTGCTTTTTGATAGGAGGTGGGAGGGTCTGGGAGGGAGGGTATGCTGATTGACTGGAATGTGTCTGCTGACTTTGAGGTACAGGGTCAACGTTTGCTCAATGATGATGTATAGGGGGCGGACCAAACATCACATATGTCCGCCTGCCACGGCGAACGCGAACATGCGATGTTCGCGCCGGGAACTGTTCGCTGCCGAATAGTTCGGGACATCTCTAGTCATCAGACCTTTTTATTTTTTTCATATTTTGTGAAGTTTCAGCCCTGTGCTTAAATTAGAAAAGTCAAGTTTCCCCCTGTCAATCTGCACTCAATACCCCATGATGAGAAAGTAAAAATAGAATTTTACACATTTCACTAAAAGGCCTTAAGCTATGTGTAGGTTATTCTATGTTAAACTCCACATGCTTATACCTGAAAAAGCAGCAGAAAATCCCCTACAGGTATAGCTTTGGCAACAGGACATGGATGACTGCTACAAACTCTAAACAGTGTGTTATCTGCCAGCCTCTTAAAATAAGAATTATAATTACAGACAGATCTTCTTGTCATATATCTATCTGAGATCTAAATACCAGACTATACAATTACTATTTTCTCAATTTGGAACATAAATCCAGTTCTTGATTGTCCTGACCACTTACTATACTAAGATCACAGATCATAATAATTCAGTTTTCATGCACCACCTTTGTTCTATAGCTTTCCCAAGAGTCATTTGGTGAAGGTTAGAAGAATCTCCAGCACTCCAGAACAATTCAAGAAAAATAAAGTTAGCAGAATGAGGATAAGAATAGGGAGAAAAGGGAATTCTACAGCAAAACCCAAACTATGGTTAGGAAAATCTATTAATAATTATTTAGTTAAAGCTAAAAAAAAAAAAAGAAAGCTTTAAAAAAGCTGGCTAAAAAAAAGGTGTGAAAAGACAAATGAGAATAAAAGGAAAAAGAAGGGGACTTTTGCCCATCTAAATTGCCAACATTTCCATTATTTTTGTAATGATGTTGATGTGTATCATCAGAGATTTTTTACACATTGTTAGCCCAGCACTACGTGTCTGCGCTGCTGCCCCTACACACAGACGATTCATGCCTCAGGAAGGTGCCTGAGCAATCTTGGTGACTAGTTTGTCTAGTCTCTTATATGAAGGTGTTTAGTAAGTTTCTGATTACCGTGTATGGACCCTGCTTCTCGATTCAATGGACTTTACTTGATTGCTGCCTGCCTCTGACCTTGGACTTCGATTACGGACTTTGCTTAATCGCTGCCTGCCCTGACTCCGGACTTACTGACCATGTCTTTCCCCTCGGTGCTTTGCACTGGTATCTCTGACCTCCAGATCAGCTGCCATTGACCCGGGGACTGCCCTGGAGTGGTACTTGGTGACTACCCTAGCGGCCCTAGCCTATCTTTACCATCAGAGGCTCTAGTGAAGACCAGGTAGTTACTAAGTCATGCCCGTCCAGAGTATAGTCGATCAGTGACGCAGTGACACCTACTTGCATAACACACATGATACAAAGTCTGTCATCTACCTTTTGAAATGCCCCTGTGGTTTGTGTTTCAGGTAAGCATAGTGACCAATTAATCTCTGATTTT
>JAKVIS010000859.1:0-48306 GCA_033119425.1 Bufotes viridis | reverse complement strand
GTGTAGTTTATTTGTTTTTTTAATTTTTATTCAGTGATATGTATTTTTCTTATTTTTTTTCACTTTTTTGACATTTTTGACCCAGACCCACTTGGTTCTTGTAGATCCAGTGGATCTGGTGTCTATATAATACAGAACAGTATACTATATAGTGTACTGCACTGTATTTTTTTACTTTTCACAGTCTGGTCAGACTTCTGCCTTTAGCAGAAGTCTGACCAGAGTTACTATACCATGGCAAGCAGGACGCTTCTGAAAGCGTCCTGCTGCCATGGTAACCATCACCCGCTGCCATTACAGAGCAGCGGGTGATGGGAAGAGAGGTGAGCTCCCTCCCTCCACTATCCTATCCCGTCGGGGGGGCTGCAAATTTACACTTTGGGGCAGATTTTAGTCTCGGATCAGAGACTACAGATTGCGCAGCAAACCGCAGGTCTGAATTGACCTGCAGTTTGTTGCGATCGCCGACACGGGGGGGTCACAGGACCCCCCTCGGTATTGTCACAGGATGCCTGCTGAATGATTTCAGCAGGCATCCTGTTCCGATCACCACCCGCAGCGCTGCAGTGATCGGAACTTCTCAGGGCGTACATGTACGCCCTGAGTCCTTAAGTACAAGGACGCTAGGTCGTACATGTACGCCCTGCGTCCTTAAGAGGTTAATGTAATGTACAGTAATGCGTAGTGATAAGGGACAGGGGCAATATTCGAATTCACGGTATTTCACGAATATTTGGGTGAATATTAATCATAAATTCGCGAATTTGACATGGTTTCCTTGATTGTGAAAATCGCAATGTAATATGCGCATATTGCTCGCGCAATACAGGTGTGGGTACATTTTGTTACATTTTACAAGCTGCTAGAAGTTTCCTGAGACTGGAGAAAATGGTTGGCACGGCAGAACATTACAATAGCTTTATATGCAGATAGAGTGCTCCAATATATTCGGGATTGCGAAAACCGGCAATTAATGATGCGCATATTATGGCAAAATACGTGCAACTTCACATTTTAGTAGGTATGACTAGATATTACTTATTGGTGCACTAAGTATTGTTGTGAACTTGTGACATCACAGCACTATGTATGTACAGTCGTGGCCAAAAGTTTTGAGAATGACACAAATATTAGTTTTCACAAAGTTTGCTGCAAAACTGCTTTTAGATCTTTGAAGACATACGGATGTGTTTCGTATGCATTCCGTATTTTTTTGCGGACCCATTGACTTGAATGGAGCCACAGATCGTTATTTGTGGGCAATAATAGGACAAGTTCTATCTTTCAATGGAACAGATATAAGTAAATAAACGGAATGCATACAGAGTACATTCAGTTTTTTTATGGAACCATTGAAATGAATGGTTCCGCATACGGACCGCAAATGGAATCCGCAAAAACAGAACGGAAATGGAAAAAAATACATTTGTGTGCAAGAGGCCTTATCATGACACTTCACAACCCTTTCAAACAAAATAATCTGACCGTCACCAATTTAATGTGTGATAATTTAATATTATTTATTTATTTTACTCATTTATGATATATTATGTAGCACTTTACAGACATTAGCCTCACACTGTCCCCACCTGGCTCACTATCTAAATTGCCTATCAGTATGTCTTTTGAGTGTGGGAGGAAACGCATGCAAACACATGGAGAATATACAAACTCTCTGCAGATGTTGTCGGATTTGAACCTAGGACCTTAGCACTGCGAGGCACTTGTGCTAGCCACTGAGGCAAAACACATTGTAAGATTAGCTAGACTGGATATAGTAATACCTTTTGCTTTAAATCTATATGTAAATGAGCATTTGGTTAGGTTTGAGATGGTCCCCAATACTAGGCTGGGTCCACCAGACACTGTTGAGGTGTCACCATGTGTGGCTAATATCCGTAGGGAATGATAAGGCATGGTGCATCCCACTGGGAAATACATCCAGCAAATTGTTCAGTGTTGAGAAAAGGCCTTAGATAGCTGTCCCTCTCTTTTTAAAAAGGCTGATACCCAGGCCAAAAAGTCTGCTGGCCCAAGGTATGTGATTCAGTTGTCTGGCTGGCTCCCTGGTCAAAGGCTTGTGGCCCAGGGTCTGTGGCAGAGTATCTTCATCTCAGCATCTTGCTCTGGTCAATGGTGCAGTCTTGCAGAGTCTCTCCTACTAAACCCTGATCACTGTCTGCAGACAACTGCTCTACTTTCATAATTGTAACTGATCTAGAACCTTCTATTAGGGGGGAGTAAAACTAGAGAAGCACAGCCTAACAGAAACAATGTTCAAGGCTGCCATAGACTTGTATTGTGCCTCAATACAAGTCAATAGGATTGACTAAGCAGTTTTCAGTTGTAAACAATAGTCTGCCAGAGCCAATCCAGACGTATTACAGGACTAAACCAGACTGTCAAAAGTTCACTGTGTCTGGCTTTTCCCTCCAAAACTCAGCTCTGCATAGTTTCTTATAACAGCAGTGGAAAATGACAAGCTCCTCAGTGCACATGCTGGAAATTCCCAAAGTCTCTTTTTAATTTAGTGCAAATGCAGTACAATAACAGTGAAAATAAACAAGATATATCATATAAAATGCAATCCAACTGTATAAAGCAGTATAAATGCAAACAATAACATAAATCATAGTGCAAGTTAACCCTTCAAATGCATTAAAATAGTGAGTTGATCTCTTTGCATAGTAGAAATAGGACCAAATGTACACAAATGTCCCAACCTCAAAGTACCCTTGATTGAGGGCACTGCTCAGTAAAGTGCAACAAGTGAAGGCCCAATCAACTCTCTCCACCCTTGCTCCTCCTGCTTCCTCTACCCAATGATCATAAATTCAGCGCTGAACCCCCTTTACTGTTTTTTCTTGCACAACAGTGTTCCTAGTCCCCTGAATGTCAGGAAACTGAAGCTTGTCACAGTCACCTGAATAGAGCTGCTCTCCAGTCCCCTGCAGAGTAGATGGTAGGAGCACCAGTATGCATGGAAAGGCTAAAAAAGCTGCAGAGCTGAATCCACACAGCTGGCGAAGAGCCCAGTGGTTCGACCCCAACTCTAGGATATGACCCTCATAAAGTCATATCCTAGAAATCTCATCATTATATGACATTGGAAGTGGAACAACCCTTTAATGAAGTAAAACACAAATATATTACAACTTTATTAATGCAGGAAAAATAAACAGACTCACGGTATGTAATGCATTTGAAATGTTTATTTTTTTCACATTTTGTCACATTTTAGTGGTCTTTTTCTAAAATAAAAAAAATAAAAGTTTTTCCTCATTATTGTGCACTCAGTACCTTATAATGACAATGCAAAAACAGAATGTTTTTAAATCTTTGCTAATTCATTGAATAGGAAGCACTACAATATTGCATTGACCTAAGTATTCAAACTTCAGCCCCTTTACTCAGTACTTAGTTGAAGCACTTTTGGCAGCGATTACAGCCTCTAGTCTTCTTGGATATCATGCCACAGGTTTGCTCAACTGGATTTTGAAATTTTCTGCCATTCTTCTTTGCAGGTCCCTTCAAGCTGTGTCTGGTTAGTGGGGACTATTGGTGAATAGACATTTTTAGTTCTTCAAGAGACATTTGGTTAGGTTTAAGTCAAGGTTCTGGTTGGGTCACTCAAGGACATTCACAGAGTTGTCCCTAAGCCACTTATGTATTGTCCTGGCTGTGTGCTTATAATTGTTTTGTTGCAAGGTGAACCTTAGGTCCAGACTGAGGTCCAGAGCATTCTGGATCCGATTTTTATTAAGACTATCTCTGTACTTTGTTCTATTAAGCTTTCACTCAACCCTGACCAGTTATCCTGTCTCAGTCCCTGAAGAACACCCCCACAACATGATGATGCCACCACCATGTCTCATTGTAGGGTTGCTATTGAGAAGGTGATAAACAGTTCCTGGTTTCCACATGCTTAGAATTGAGGCCAAAAAGTTCAATCTTGGTTTCATCAGACAGCGTAATCTTGTTTCTCACAGTCTGAGAGTTCTTTAGGTACTATTTTTAAACTCCACATGCATTTTTTGTGTCTTTTACAGAGGAGAGGCTTTTTCTCTGGCCACATAAAGCCCAGATTGGTGGAGTTCTTCAATAATGGTTACCTTGAAAGTTTCTACCATCTGCACACAGGATCTTTGCAGCTGAGTCATAGTGATTATTGGGTTCTTGTTTACCTCTTTTAACAAGTCCCTTCTCTCCCTCTTATTTAGGTTGGTAAGGTGGGCAGCTCTAGGGAGAGTCCTGGTTGTTCCAAACCTTTTCCATTTAATGGAGGTCACTGTGATCTTGGGAACTTTCAGTGCAGCAGAAATTTTTTGTACACTTCTCCAGACCTGTGCCTCCACACAATGCTGTATCTGAGCTGTAAAGGCAGTTCTTTTCTCCGCATAGCTTGGCTATTGCTCTGATATGCATATTCAGCTATAATACCTTATATAGATGGGGCATGTTCAATCAAGTGAATTTACCACAGATGGACTGCAATCAAAGTGTAGAAACATCTTAAAAACGATTAAGAGAAATGGAAGGCTGCCCAGAGCTAAATTTCAAGGGTCTAAATTCTTGTCCATGGGAAATTTTAGTTTTTCCTTTTTAATAAATTTGCAAACTTTTGTAAACGTCTGTTTTCATGTTGTCATTATGGCATTCTGAGTAAAGACTGAAGGGGTAAAACTAGAATTTTATTTTATTTTAGCACAAGACGAAAACATAACAAAATGTGAAAAAAGTTAACAGGTCATTAAGTCTTTGAAAATAGCCAGTGATAAGACAAATGTTACCATTTTCTCTATTTAAAGTACCGTAGATAAACTTGAAAAATTGATCATTCTGGTGACTAGTTGGAAGAACTACTTAATTATATTGAGTTTATATTTATGCACATTACGCCTTAATCATCCAACATTCTCAGTTAAAAACACTACAGACCTCATTAGCAAAAGCAATTCCATAAATCCCGGCCACACTAATGTAAAGTTTTTTCAAAGACGTGGGATTTACACTTGACACAAATCACACCAAAGAAGGACAAAATATGCCTGGCATCTTTATTACATGGATTATTATCAACTGACTACATAGTTGACATTGCCAAATTAATTTCACTTAAGGCAGCTAAGTGGTCTTGAACTCTAGTACTGTAGGTGAAAAGCTGACATTTTATCAGCTAAAGTATTCATGCCTCACTATTGCACTCCTTCAGAGCAGCCTCATCGGAGTAATGTGTCACTTTACAAAAATAACACATTCTCAAGTTACTAGAGTTGTTTTTGCAGACAACACATACCTTCTTACAGGGAAAGTGTGCTTCATTAGGGAAAAAGTAGTTTATTTGTATCATATTGACACAGACTTTTTATGACCTTTTGAGGCAGCTCTAAACTCCTGTTCCTCAGTTCAAAATATGTGTCAGGGCCTCCCCCAACCTACCACGAGTCATTATAATACTAATACTTTTGGCCCCTCAGGCAAAGATCCTGGCTATCTTTGTTACCACTAAACCACTAGACTGTAGCTATGACTCTTTTGTTGTACTATATAATAAAGAAACATAAACCATTAGAATAGAAAACTAAAAAAAGTAGAACATAAGGTATGAACCTTATTTATCAACATACAGTGCCATTGCTAAACCTCCAAATACGAATAAAGCCTATAAGGGTCCATTCACACCTCCGTGGTGTGTTGTGGATCCGCAACACACCCAGCCAGCACCGCCCATAGAAAGTGCGGACAAGAATAGGACATGTTCTATCTTTTGCGGAGCCACGGACCGGAAGTTTGGGGCCGCACTCCGCAAATGTGGAAGAGGAGAGCACATAGTGTGCTCTCCTCTTCACGTCCGGCCCCATTAAGAATGAATGGGTCCGCATCCGTTCTGCAGAATTGCGGAAAGGATGCAGACCCATTTGCGGACATGTGAATGAACCCTTAAATGGATATAACCAGAATATCACAACATCAAAGCATCTGTGTAAACTACTATGAGCATTCATTAACACTAAGCTAGCTGCAAAGCTGTAATGTGACCAAACTGCAGAATAGTGGGGGATGGGCCTCATGGTAGCTGCCATGCATGATAAATAAAACAGAAAGAATAGATGGCAAGACAGAAGCATGCCACAGTTGTTGAAGATAAACTCGCTTTTACTCTGATGATGCATTTCAGACATGGTGGTTGCTATAATAAATTTTAACAGGCTTGATAGTTAGAAATGTCTATTAGCAGGCACAATACTCATGATGGTTTCACATTGAGCACAGGTTTTAGTTAGTTTCTAAATACAGTAGCTACTGCAGTAGCTGCAGTTCTTCTAGGATTCACAGTGGCTACAGCTCATTACTCCTTACTCCCTGGCTTCAGCTTCCCTGCTTGTTCCTATTCTACATACACAATTCTTCTTCTTCTTCTTTTTAATCCTAGTATTTCCCTTCACTCTCCCTGGCCATAAGCTTGATTAAGTTCTGACTGTCCAAGATTAATTTCTGACTCTCCATGTATCCCTAGGATCATTTTCCTGGCAGACACTGTCAGACCCAACCACCCTCATTCACAGTCAAGCACATAATGTGGTTCTGCTAGTTCTGATAGGGCAGTTCCATGCCTTCTGCAGCACTGATTTGCTCATCCAGGTTGTCTGCAAGCCTGTGAGCCAATCATGGCAAGCCTCCCCCTCTTTACAGTGTCATGTTAGAACTTGTCATCTTCCTCCCTAGTGCTTTTTTCCCCACTGACATGTGCATTAATATGGAGATTCACACCGTTTTAGTTTATTTGTCCGAAACAAACCTGAAAATATTCGGGCATGTCTGCCATCTGAAAAATAGCATAGTTTGGACTGAACCCAATTTGGTCTGAACTGGTTCGCTCATCCTTAGGTAGGTGTTATCAGTGATTGATAGCATTCTCTGTGTAAGTGTGTATACATAGATAGCTGTCAGTCACTGATAGTTTTACATGGGGAAGCTGTTATCAGTGATTGATAACGTTCCCTGTAAAAGTCAGTATACAGAGATAGCTTTCAGTCACTGATAGCTGTTTACGGGGTTAGTCTTAGGTTTAGAAAAAACAGAGATATAAATGTATGAATTACAAGTTTTCCCACAAAACTATATATGAATCTGCTCATGATTAGAAATGAACAAAGTTTTGAAAAATTTGCTTCACTTATCAAGTGTCACAAATCACTTTTTATTGTATAAAGCTGGTGTAATGATGTGGAACGGTGATGGTGCTTCTTCGGTCAGTTAACTTCTCAGATGCCGCGTTCAATGCTGATTTTGGCATCTAAGACATTTATTTCCACAGGGATTAATCCAGTATTAAAAAAAAAATAATATTACTCACCTCATCCACTTGATCATGTAGAGGCCATCCGCTCCCTTCTGGATTGAAGAAGATCCGCCAAAGGACCTGTGGTGAGGATAGGATCACTCTGGCTAACTTCCTCAAGTGATGCCAATCAAGTAGATTTTTTTATTTTCAGCCACCGTTTTAGGAAAAATAGATATTGTTACCAGGAAGTGCGAGAAAATTTGGCTTCGTGGTGAATCAAATTTTTCCAGAAATTCGGATTGAAGTCCACTTCAGATATTTCAATTCGCCCAGTACTAAACATGATGTCCACAAAAGCCATTGCCTTTTATGTTGACAGGTTTTCTACTGCGTTGGTGGAATCAGCATTTAAACAACTATTCAGTGCATATTCTAGATAAACTCATTTCATTGGTAGGAAGTAGGCTTGAACAAATCAATCTTCGAATCATAGATCCAAAGTCGATTAGTTCAAATACTTATTTTATAATGCTTTATAATGCTTGTTTCCCTATAGCATTGAAATGTGTTGGCTCTGGGAGCCAAAATTCATCTTACCCGAAGTCGTGTGAGTCTTTCAAATTACTACTGTATTCCTATCTGCATATTTAAAAGCATTTTAAAATAGTAATCCGAAGTTACTTTTTTTAAAATGTTTTTGAATACGTAGATAATAAATACAGTATTAATTCACTGAAGTCTCGCGCAACTTTGGGCAAATTGAAATTTGGCCCCATTAAGCCATTACATTTGGATTCGGTACGGAAACAGCATTAAAAACAAAAGAGGGTGCCTGAGTTTTAGGTTCCTAGTCTCTAGTTACCAGTAAAGGTTTGATATTCTGTCTGACAACCCGTGTACCAAACTCCTGTCTGACTCCCAACTGTGACTCCTTGCTGTCTGCTTTGACCTGTTTCTTGTATTGGCCTTTTGCAGCCTGCCCTGACCTTAGACTTGTTTCAAGGATATGTTTGGGTTTAGCCTGCCCCGACCTCGGCCTGTCTTCTGCCTACAAATATGATATGTGGCTTAAAACCTTCAATGAAGTTCAGATCCCTGTATAGGGTTAAAGGGTGAATACTAGGTAACCATCAGGATAATGCCACTAGGTATAACTGAAACCCAAACTGATTGGTTGGCACAGTGGGTCTAGGCATTTTGGGAACTGGCATTACTAATTATCTTAATTTTTTATTGTCTATTTATTTTTAAAATGTAGAAATGAGCATGATTTGATTTTTTAAATATTTTTTGGGAAGTTTATAATGTTTTAAAACAGTTTTACATATATTTTTAGGGGACTTTATCACATGATCATCTTATCACTTCTCTCATTAATGCAATGATTTACCAGAATCAGTTCATGCCTATCAAGCCATGCCTGTGTAAATTACTATGTAAAACTTCAGAGCCTTTAGAAATCCAGAGACTGCTATATCAACCAAATGGCAAAATCTCATTGAAAGACAACTATTCGATCACTGGGAGCACATTGCACCTGGTAATTGACCGCTTGGATGCTGTGGCCACAATTGACCATGGCATCTCAAGGGTTAAAAATCCATGACTGATTAAGTATGCAAATTTTTTTTTGTGAAAGCTAAAATATTGAAGGGTGACTGGCTAATTGGGGGACCAGTATAATTGGATGGTGTTGCTTTAAAAAACATTAGATCAATGCTCCATTGAGCTTGACAAAGACCCAACTGCTACTATTGGTCAAAACTTTGCTTGTACCTGTATATGGTGTTGGCTTAACCAAGGTTTCTTTCATATATATGGTACAGAATTCTGGTAGGCTGTTCCTGCATAGAATGCCCAAAATCGGCTGGACAAAAACCACTGTACACAGCAGTCTCTATCCAGCCGGGTTGTGGCTGGATCGCTGCCAGACCCCATTATAGTTAATGGGACCGTAGGGCATTCCAGTAGCATCTGGAAATGCGGATTTGGAGAACTCCGGAAGGCCATTCTCTGCCGTAACAGCTTGCCGTAATGCTGTGCACAAATGTGAAATTAGCCTCAAGAACAAAAAAGTTGCAAGTTGGATGTTTTGCTATGCTTTTTCTATTTTTAAGCCATATAACACATTTTGTACATTAATATGTGCATTGCTCTTTTTGCTTATTTAAATTAAATATTATTTTTTAAAGCCTGTAATATTATGTATTTTACATTTTGGAAAAGGGAGTTTTTTCAATAGACATGACAGGGTTGACAGCTCAGCAGACAGTCTATATCAATTGAAAAGCCATACACAATAGATTATTTTAATTTAATAAATGCTCTTCTAGTTGGTTAAAGACATTTAGGTTTCTTCCCAATAATTGTTAAACTATAGATTTTTCATAATGTATTTATATTTATCAGGATAAATACTTTTACTTGGTATCAAGTGATAGTAAGTGATAGCTGTATACACAGATCATAGTGGCAACCCTCACATTGATGTTGCGTAGGACTGAGCAGTGACAGTAGGGTGCATTCTTTTTTTTCTTGGGCCACATCCTGATGCTGGGGCTCCTGCCTGGTGGTGATTGGTGTGCCCCTGTAAGGTGTTTTGGTAGGGTGCTAGGCAGGCTGAATGTGGCTGAAATGGCCAGCGGATGATTTAGAATTTAGGAAACAGGCCAGTAGTAGTAAATAAATGAGTCTCTCTTTACTAAAATGCAGGATGGCAGTAGCAGTACATTCAGCAGTATCAAGGCACAGTTCACAGTGCAAATCTTCCCCAATAGCAATGTATGAATAGCATCAATGTTGGAGGTTGTTGTACTCCGGCTTTCTATCTCTCCAAAATCTCTCTGCAGAACCTAAGGCTTGTAATGAGACTTTTAGCAGATGCTTCTGTAATTCCTTGGCTGAAGGGTACAGAATTAACATACACCTGGCCAAACCACCTCAAAGTGTGGAAGAGTGTGTTAACAATTAGAGATGAGTGAATTATTGAAAAGTTCAATTCAGCTTCTTCACCGAATTTTACAAAAAAATTCGCTATGTGACTAATTACTTGTCACAAAGCGTATTTTTTTCTAAGCCCCCGTCATTGTACCCATCAAATGTAGTATTTTATACATTCCAGCATCTGAGTTTAAAAACATTGTAAAATGAACATAAAAAAAAATATTTGAAATCAAACTTAACTCCTCCATTTGCTTGCGACTGGCTGGCTGCCGCCATCTTGCTTGAACATCTGGCGCGAGATTAAGTCATCACGCCGGCCAGCGAGGTGACGTCATACCTCACCACGCACGGGATTTCGGGCGGGATCTTCAATCAAGCTGGCGGCTTTGGCCCGTCGTGAGCAAATGGAGGTAAATATGAATTTTTTAATTTTTTACACTATTTCAGGTTAAATCAATATGCTAACACGAAGCACGAGGAAATTTGGCTTAGTGGCGAATCGAATTTATCCTGAAATTGAGATCGAATTCCACTTTGTGGGATTCGATTCACTCGTCTCTATTAGGGCTCATGCACACGACCGTATTTTCTTTACACTTCCATTCCGTTTTTGTGCGGCCCATATGCGGAACCATTAACTTCAATGGGGCTCTAGAAAATACGGAAGTTACTCCGTGTGCATTCCGTTTCTGTTTGTCCGCATGGTCGTTATGCAAAAAAAGTAGTGCATGTCCTATTATTGTCCGCAAATCACGATCTAACGCCCCATTCAAGACAATGGGTCTGCAAAAAATACAGAACGCACACGGAACACATCCATATGTCATCCAAATTTCATCCGTATTTTGCGGATCCATACTGTAGAAATGCTATGCCCAGCCCATATTGCTCATGTGTTTGGTGAATAATAAGTTACTGTTTCCGATTCCGATCTGCAAAAAACGATTCGCATACGGAAACCATACAGATATGTTTTGTGGAATAACAGAAAGAAAGAGGACTTAAATCAGTGAAAAAAAAACTCAGATGCGGAACAACGGATCCGTAAAAAAAACGGACCGTTAAACAACAATGGTCGTGTGCATGAGCCCTTAACAATATTGCCTTTCACTGCAGTAAGCTCTCTCTTTCTACCATGGACTAGTAAGGTACCTTGCTGACTGACTCCAATGCTTGGCCTTGTACTTTCTGGACCTTCTAACTTATTCTCTTTCTGTGGTACCTTAATGCAGCAGCTGTAGAAACCTAAGAAGTGATGATTCCCTGAGCTCAGGACTAGTTCTGAGAAGCAAGCACATGTGGGTCCTCTTTCTTCCTCAGCTAGCACAGAACAACTCTCCCCCTAAGCAGCTAGCACAGAACAACTCTCCCCCTAAGCAGGGGCCAGACCCAGGTCTATCTCCTAACAATCTAAGGGGGTTGAATAAAATGCTTAACTTTGACTTATCCATACATTACTGCTAGGTATATAAACATTGTAAATCAGAACAGTTCACTTAACAATACATTATAAACAATGATCCTTTTGCAGCATCCTTTCTGAAGTACTGCGCACACCCACCATTAGGAGTCACAGTGGCACGGCTGCTTCAATGCTGCATTATGAGGTAGAGAAGGTACCAGTCCTGCTATTGTAATTTGCAGTAGCTATTGCGCTAAAATGAGACACTGTACTGCTCTATTGCCAAGAGCAGATCAGAGAGAAATGCTAGTCTCTGTTGTGTAATGGGGATGCAGTATCTAAAAGAGAAGATAGGCGCTGATTAAAAAATTGTCCATTGTGGTTGTGAGCTGCATGATGTGTACCCTCTGCACTGCTGGAGGTTATTACTAGTCAGGACCCACTACAGCAACATATGCAGCAGGTTAGCAGAGGAATGTGCCCTTGTATTAAAGTTGCATATGGTCTCCATGAACTGTGCATTCCCTCAGCTAGGGGTGAGCTAAAGACAGGACCTAATATCAGGCCCTGAAAAATACTGCCATCCAGGCCTTAAAAGTACCTGACATTGAATGTGAAGTAGGGGTCGTTAAGATGCTAATTTCTTTGTGAGTATTGGGTGCAATGACAGGGAGCGGCGATTGCGCCCCTCCCTATCATTGTACCCCTCAGATGCCACATGAGCACGGCATTTGATATGCATAAAAGTGTCGGCCGGCAAACGAGATTTACTCTGAGATCTTGGCAAAATGGCGGCGGATGGCCCATCGGGAGCAAATAGAGCAGGCAAGTATTTTTTATTTTTTTTTACACAATTTCAGATTAAATTGTTTCACTATCAAGAAGCATGAGGAAATTTGGCTTTGTGGCGAATCAAATTTATCCTGATTCGTTCATCCCTAGTTACAATGTCTAGCAATTTGATCAGAGTGCCATTGAAAGCCAGGTCACCAAAGGAGAGAATCTAATACCACAGATCTGGTTCATGCATTAGCCACTTTGGAACACTCGAGCAGCGGGAGGAGAAATGTCTAGGTGTTGATGACTGTAAGTGAAAAGATACCCAGAGTAAAACACCTGGGGCCTATTGGTCTAACATCTCCCCTGTAGCAGAAAAGTGCCCCTTAGGACTACTTACAATATGGAGTATAAATGGTTAAATAGACTTAGAAGCTTGATGTGCCATTAGAGAGACTGCAACTACGATGCATATGTGCCCTTTTATAAAAGACTGTAAACATTTATTTGAAACATGTTCAAGTGTTGCTGAAAAGAACTTGTGTGCCTCCACTTATTTTTTTTTTAATACAACATTGCATGAAGGTACCCATAAGTGTGAAGTGCTATCAGGGTTTTTGAAATTTACGTCCAGAAAAAATATATGGGTATATGAGGCCTATCAGGATTTATTTTTTGAAGAAATGTTTATGGTGAGTCCCAAAGAAATATACCTTATATACCTCATGTCATGAGAACCAATATGAATGCATTCTCTATACATCTCTGTGGAAAATGTTGGTGCTCTATCTGCTGGAAAATAAATGTATTTATATAATACTCTGTATGAGCTGGTTTCCATGTTTCATGACATGCACTGTTATAAACACCACGAAACAACCTGCGTTGCATGAGCATTATATAGTATCATGCAGTGATCATGTTTTATACCTGATTATCTTACAGTGACTAAATCATTTTACTTTAGCTTGCAAATCCTTTGATTGATTAGGTTGAGGCTGATTTAAAGTGTTGCATTACTGGGAAAGTACAATTCCCAGAATCTGCTGTCAGTATAGGAAGAACTGAATCATCTCCGCCAGCGTTTTTTAATCTGATTCTACTAATCCATGTTATCATCACCTGACTAAAATGGCTAGCCCTCATGTCTAGTTACTGGGAAGATGAAAATCATCTGTCTGATCTGTTTGGTCTAAAAATCACTTTTATTGGACTTTTAATAGGTGATCTGTGAACTTTGCTCTTTTCTCTACGCTCATGCAGCTCAGTATGTGTTTATATTGAGACTTGATGTTTCACAACTGTGAGTTGAGCTCCTTGCGGAAATGCTATCATTGTTACTTAAACAAGACTAATAAATTATTTGGAAGTCATTAATCACCTTATTTTCCTACTGCAATAAATTATTTAATTCCTTTATTGTAAAATTATAGACATTACAGATACTTACAAATTCTAAACATTTTCAGTTTTACGATAAGGTTTGCATGATGACATTCATATTGTATTGGTAAAATGAACACAAAGCAAATTAAACGTTTAGGAGCTAAAAATGAAGGGTCAGGTAAAGAACATTTAACGTCCCAGGGCAATGACAAACATGATCATATCAGAGAGAGTGCTATGCAGCTATTGGTTGAAACCGCAGGAAGTATGACATCCTTCCTACTGAAGTGACTTTCTAAAACCTAAGCTAGTAGCAGTCCTCATGTACTGAACACCAGTGGAGTAACTAGAGTCCTGTGGGCCCCAGGGCCAACTTTTGGACTAGGCTGCTCCTTATATTATACACAAAACGTTTACTCCCCACACATATCGTGCAAAATGATCCAGAATCGGGAATAAAACGGCCCAAAGAAATTAATGTGAACCACAGGTATTAGATATTTAAATTAATGAGTAATATGAGATATTTTTTGTGTAAAATGTATTAATCTGCAGTGTAAATGTTGCCTCCAGTGAGCCCACAGTCTAGTGTAAATGCTGCCACTGGTCAGTCCATATTCTAGTGTAAACACTGTTGCAGATCACTGCTGTGAATGGGGATGCAGTAATACCAATGTTTACCAATTTATCTTTATTTGTGGCATAATATTTTTTTTAGATCTTTAAACATTGTTTGTTTTGTTTTTTTGCCTTTTTTGAGTCTTGCTAGGGGATTGAAAACTGATTTGATCACTATAATACACTGTAATAATTGCACAGTATTGCTGTGTAGCATTCATGTCAGTAAAACATTGACTGGCAATTTATACCCCGAATGACAGACCTACACCTATGGGCTAATGTCCTGGTTAAAAGAGCTCTGCTAGATGTGAAGAGCAGTGGCGCAAGCCCAGGCCCATATCTTTGTGACTGCAATCCTTACCACCCGGATAAAGGACCTGTGAACATGGTAACATGATCCCAAGTGCACAGGTCCTTGGCATAGGTCCTCTAAAAAGCTACACCATTCAAAGAACAATTGAGCTACCTAGAATTATTTTGTGAGCACAATTACTGATTGAGGGCAATATCTGCAAAGCACGGTTATTTTTGTTTGGCACTGTGTGGCTACTATGACTTTGAGGGGCACTATCTGCTTGATAGGGTTACTATTATGGGCAATTTCACGGTTAGTACACTGCTTGACACCATAATTGGTGGTACTTTGTGTGGCACTAATTACTTCCAGGGAAACTAGCTGTACGCAATTATACTATTATTTTTGGATCGGTATCTGTACTGCAATATTATTTTTGGGGAGACTATAGCCTTGTGGAAAATCCAAAATATGGAATAACAGTGCCTTTTCCTAAAATTCTAGCTTTATTTAAAAAAATCCTTTAAAATCCATCCTAGATAAAATATGTTAATCCCTGTCTGGCAATGTCAAAGGGTGTTTTCAGTCTTTAGAACCCATTTAATGTGAAGCTCATGTTGTGGCTATAACAGGCTTCTGAAAAGGCTGTCCACAATATTTTGAAGTGCATCTGTGGAACATACTACTGTATAACCCCAGTAGGACACTGCAAAGGGTTAATTACTGCTCAAAGAGTTAATTTAAAGTTACCAAGTTAAATACTGTCAGTCCAGCAGAATAACAATGGAAACACATTTCAGACCTGCTGGCCTTTTTTCACAGCCATATTGTTGGGAAGGAAGGATGGTATTTTATAACCACATGGGTCCATCACCAACTACCCCTTCTAATCAAGGGTAACATAAAAAAATATATATATATCAATAAGACATATCATAAAACCAAGATCCACTCATCAGTAATACAATATGAGGTGAGTTTTGAAGTTCAAATCCATTGAAAAGTAATAGTTAATGCAAAAATCCAATGTGCTTCACTATTAAGTAGGAGATTCCTACGATTCTTCAGCTGGCTGGGTAGCCAAAAGCATAGAAAATTTACATCTTGGAGACCTTTTAAAAATGTAAACAGCCAGACAACATACTTTATATTCAACATGAATGTAAATGTCAACATTTTTCCTGGACAAAACAGTATTGTCTGTGTAGCTGATGTCTCTCAGTTCTCCTCTTGGAGAACAAATAACAACATAGACAATAATTTAAGCATACGATTGTTACAATGGTGGCCCATGTCCGCCACTGCCCTGCTCTCCTAAGCGGACATGGGTGCCGAGTCTTTTACCTGGCCCTGCATCCTGTCCTACCAGTGGTCTGGACCCTCAAGCTTTTCTCTGTGGGTTAGGCCACTAGCTCTCCATGTGCCCACTGCTGTCACACTCCTCTATTGCAGGCTCTTCTTCCAAGCCTGTCCAGTAGGGTGCACATGCCCTGTTAAAAGGCCAGTATGCATATACAAATTCTTCCTCAGCCTATGGCTGGCTGTCCCTGGGTATATAAGGCACCTTGTCTCGTGGGAGGGAGTCTGAGCTTTAAGTTCCTAGCTTGCTAGTTGACCCAGTGAAGGAGCACTATTCAGACTGTCTACCTATTTACTGAGCCCAGCTGTTGACCAATCCGTATACTCTGTTGCCTGTCCTGACTCTAGGCTGTTTATCTTGTTGATCCTCAGCTGCCTTCTCTGATCTCGGACTTCATGTATACAGACAATCTCTGCCAGCCCTTACCTCCACCTGTTTCTGACTATGAATATAGCCTGGTCCCTTTGGTGCCTCACACTGGTGTCTCTGACTTCCATGGCTCAGCTGCCAACTACACTGGGGCTATCCTACATTGAAGACAAAATCCCTGTACAAAGTTAAAGAGTGAAAACCAGGGGATTGCCAGGACAATGCCCCTAATGATAGCTAAAGCCAAACCAGTTAGTTGGAAGTAAATGAAAAGGTAGGGTAAATGTGCTGGAACTGGTGCACTGGAGTCTATTTTTAATCCCTGTCTGGCAATGTCAAAGTGGGTTTTTCAGTCTTTAGAACCCATTTAATGTGAAGCCCATGTTGTGGCTATAACAGGCTTCTGAAAAATCTGTCCACAATATTTTGAAGTGCATCTGTGGAACATACTACTGTATAACCCCAGTAGGGCACTGCAAAGGGTTAATTACTGCTCAAAGAGTTAATTCAAAGTTACCAAGTTAAATACTGTGAATTATGGGTAACACAGACCTTTTTCTATACATTGTGTAAGCCCAATGGCAAATGCATAGGCAGTTACATGGTTAAAATTGGCTTACTGGTTAGGTTGCCAGGGTGATCGACTAAAGTTTACGCAGTGGTTGGTGAGTCTAGTCTGAGAAGAGCCGCAGGAAGGGTGTGAGAGAAAAGGAGAAGAACCATCTGAAAAGGTCTAACATCACATTAAAGCCATGCAATATAACATTACTGAGGTAGAGTCCATTTATGGCAAGTGACTTTGCTGCTGTGGAGTGGCAATATTGCTCAAGCACCTGCTACCCTTTCATCAATATCTTAAATCTGTACCCCTCATCTTGGGCACAGCAAAAAAGGGTCAATAAGAACAAGATAGCACACTGATAGTTATTTGGAGTGATTGCAGTGATTTTAGTGAGATAGACTGAAAATACTAACTGCCAACATTGCTGCTGCCTATAGACGGCGACTGGGGAAAACACTGCCTGTGAAATACCTCTGAATTGTGCTATTAGTGCTACCTGTACTGCAACCCTCATCATAATCTCAGTAAAGAGACTTTATTTGCTGCAACTGCAATAGAGAGGGTATTTGCAATTATTATGTTTTATATGGTTTTATATGTATTTTTATGTATTTTTCATGCATTGGCCGTTTATTCCATCTAGAGGTAGTTATGGTTGGCAAAGACTGGCAGGAACAGGGTTAATCCCCTATTGGTAGGAGTGTGCTGGTTTTGCTTCCTGCCATGTGGGGCAGTTCCAGTATAGCTAGGAGAGGATAGGAAGCTCCTGTTCTGATAATGGGGGAGTGAGCAAGCACATGCAGATCTCCTGCTCCGAGAAACCATAACCTTATTCCCCTATGAGACTAACACTCCAGAGGGATACTCAAAAACCAAAATGAGTTCTCCTGAGACTGGATGCTTCCATAAAGCATCAGTGTGACAAGACAGCAGTGTGGTCAGTGAAATACAACTTTACAGACACTGCTGCAAGGTGAGGGACTACAGATTACATACCACCACCTACCTAAACCATTGCTACACCAGACTAATATCAAGCCGGTATTAAAATGGACACCTATATCCACATTTGCTTGCTAGTGTCAACCTATTGCTATCCAACTTGCCACCATACCTCCACACCTGGAGACAAAAAATCTACACTGTGTTTTTTTTTTATCAATTGAAAAAGATAACTACTGCTTATATACATTTACACCTTTAATTAATAAACCCCCTCCATCCCTCCCCCCCCAATTCATACCCCCACCCTATGCCACTGGGAGCGGAATCCCCTCTTCACTTTAACTTATAATGTATCTTACAATAGCTTTTTTCTCTCCATTGAATCTAAAATATTGAACACCCAGGACCATATATCTAACTATTCCTAATATCTATTTATAGTGCAACATAATATTTCTCCACATAGAAAGGGTTGGTGCCTTATTAGAAAACCACTCTTTGGCTATACAGCGTAGCCACTCTTGCAAAAAAAAAAAAAAAAGTAGTTTATACACACGATCAAATAGTTCCTCAATTCCAATGAAATAAGTCTATTGGAATACGTATGACAGACTTAACACGTATATAATCCAAGAACTCTTGCCAATACTTAACAAGCTTAGGACACCACCAAACAGTCTGCCTCTTCCTGATCACATTTAGGTCAATTATCTGTGCCCCTCAGTTTCATTACCTTCAACTGTTTAGGAGTTAAATAAAGCATAATTTTAAACTGGGTCATTCTATGATCGATATTTGGCAAACATTTAACTGGTAACTTACAAATCTTCTGCACCTCCTCTTCAGAAAAAGTAAAAACATTCTTATACCATTTCCCCTTAAGAGAAAATCAGACTAGAGTACAACCCTGCTTGGAAAAGGTCTGATATAACTTAGAAACAACCCCTTAACAGAGTAGATCTTAATACTTTCTTCGGATAAAGGACAGAACTGCACCAAAAACCTAGGATTTCTTTTAACTGCATTAATTATAAAAAATAATTGCATATAATACAACTTTTGTACATTGTAAGTCTGAACAATCTTTGTGCATCATACAATATAAGTAATTGTCCATATTCATTATATAATTGAGAAATAAAAAAACAACCCTCTCTTTTTACAGAATGTTCTCACCTCCGAGTTACATTTAAGTTTCAAAAAGTTGTTGTCCTAAATAGGTGCCATAGTAAGGGAACCAACAATCTCATCTCTATTTCTCACCCAACTCCATATTTTATGGTCCACCTTAAATATGTGTATTTGATAAACACTTTGGGGGTCATTATTTACAAAATATACACAACTTTTTGGTGTATTTAAGGTGCAGATATTGTTCCTAAGGGGTTTTGGGGCGAAATCTGTGACTTTTCCCAGCTCATGCCACTTTGCCGAGGTGGCAGAAAAATGGTTGTGGTGTGGCCGGGGAAGAGGGCAGGCTGGCCTATCTCATTTACCATTTTCTATGTCAGTTTATGGCATATAAAATGTTCTTAAACTACACCAGGAGAGGGAGCTGGCATAGTCTAAACCATGTCGCACAGGTGAAGGAGCCAAGTGCCAAAGTTATATAGTGGCTTAAACCTCTACATTCCTCTACATTCCTTTGGTGCATTTGCCGCCAGCACAGGGTATTAAGGCCAGCATATAAATCGCCAGTCTTAATAAATAACCCACCATTGTTCTGCATACTGCTGGATGTGCCTCAAATAATATTTAGCACTAAAAAAAAGAGAGTGTTATGCATTTAATTCTGATTTTTAAAACCACATTTTCATTGCACAGAATCTCAGGGAGCCATGGCCTGATGAAGTACACCGAGATACAACACCTCATCAGGGCCCCTACCACTCCTATTCTCTGCACTGGTCACTCAGAGGCTGGCTCTGCGGTATTGCAGGAGTTATTGACTCCACCCTACATCCACCAGACCCTAAACCTGTCATCCTGCCTTGCACCCTGCCAACTGATTACTGTCAAGGGCACCCCAACTACCACCAGGCAGGAGTCCCATTACCAGGGTGTGCATCGAGGGAAGAAACTGTGCACCCTTCAGTCACTGTACAACCCAGGAATTGCCACTGTGAACTGTGAGTACAACTACCCCTTTAAGGGCCACAACCACCACTACCATCTTCTCTGACCAACTGCACTACTAACAATGTTGGACTACAGAGATTCCATGGCACCGTGTTTGATTGTATGCACCTATTTGCATTATGAGTGGTTAGGATTAGGAGGGGTGTCTACATATTGTACATTTGAGCATATAGTGTATGTGCAAAGTAATTTAACAAAAATGATGTCAACTTATAGTAAACTATTTGATCTTCTATATATGCAATTATTTACTGGCTAATTGTTCTGCATACATGTTAAGAGCTCCTTTATTGTTGTTTTCTAGTGACAGTTTTGATCAGAGACATTTCTCTTTTCCTGGTGGCTATTAAGGAAAAAGTTAACAGCACCCAGAAGGCAGATGAACAGAAACAGAGATTTAACAAGTAATATTGCAAACGACAATCCTGTTGAGATCCAGGGTAACTGGTGAAAGTTACTGTTTCTTGACATTTGTCAGGATCGACCTTGTGTGCAGGTGGGAGGATTGCCAAAATTAGAAACAAGTGTTCTAAGTACGTATCCGATGAATAAAAAGTGTCCATTTTGAATTTCTTCATATATATCCTAGCTGCTAATTTTCAACAAATATATGAATCAGATGTTCACCACATGATTTTTTTTACTTTTACTACCCATCAAAAAAGGATTTAGGGAGTTTCAACAAGTCTCCTGCAGGAACATAGGAAATGAATTGGAAAACATTATTAAAACATTTGGTAACACTTTATGTTAAGAGCTTCAGCACTGTATTTTCCTTGTAGACACTCAGTAAATATCTTTGTAAGTCAAGTTGTATCATATGGGACCATGGCCTTATGTGTGTGGTGGGAGATACATCAGTTATCAGAGTACAATGAATGACATTATGTAACTAAGCAAGCAATGTGACATGAACTGTAAGCATACCATATGCTAGACAGAAATATACATTTATGACCTAGTAGACTCATGGATAGGACGTGGTTATTACATAAACTGTGATATAAAGGCCCAGGTATGGAACTAATGCTGCTTCTATTCATTGTTGCTGGTAGAGGATTGTGCTGCTGACACTAATTTAACTATATTGGGACTGAACCATATCAATTGTCTCCCTATAGTTTGCATTGGGCAGTGGAAAAAGACTTCTAGATGACATGTTGTACTGTAGATTAGTACTGGTTATGGCCCTATATCATCACTTGTTAAAGGACAATTACTGCTAGGTTTAAGATTATTTGAAAGCATAGTAGCTTATCTTTGGTGAGCCAGAAGGCAGATTTCACATTACTTCAGGATCCCTTTTGAAATTGCAGCTATATATTAGTTACATTTAAAGGAAACTTAAGATCCCGATTTTCAACATGTAACTAGTTTGATTACCTTATTCTTTCTTTCATGTAGTTCACAAGGTGTCCTAATTTTACTTTTGTGTTTCATGGTTATTGTGAAAACAACCTCGCCATATACATATTCACATTTTGATATCAAAGTGTAGGATCTTCAGTGCTGCAAGTCAAGCTTGCCGCATCCTGTTCCTGCCTTTTCCGCATGATGGGACATTTCAGACTTGTTCTTTTCTTTGCTGTGCCTTCGTGCTGAGGCTGGGTGTACATAGCCTAGCTTCACCACTTTTCTGCACATGAGCCAGAGAAGCAGTGAAAACAGACAATGTACACCCTGCCCCACCGTGAAAGTGCTATGGAGGAGACAGTTTGCACCTTTGCAAGAATAGCAGAAACGAGAAGATGATCTGGACATAAGTATGAAATGTTCATCAAGGGGAAGAGGGCAGGAAGAGGTTGTGGCAAGCTTGACTTGATGCACTGAAGATCCTGACTCCTTGACTTAAGAGTGGGAATTTTCATACGGTAGGGTTGTGGAATAAAGTGATTTTTCCCATTAACCGTCCAACAAAAAAGTAGAATAAGGTGAAAAACCAACACAGTAGCCTAGCCTTCCAATACTCATAGAATGTGTTGTGGGATATTATACAGGATAATCAAAAAGATGGACAGAGAAGTTGCACCTTTAATATTTCTGCAGAACATACGAGGAGGGACAGTTGCACTAGTGCAAACAGAATACTAATAACTCCATTGAACCAGACAGATGTTAAAGAGTAAAAGGTAGAACCTGGTAGCTATGATCCAGTAAGCCTGGTTTCTACTATCTGGAAAATATTAGATGATAATTTAAGATGAAAACTCATTGGCTTAGGTCAAGAAGCTCTTAAATGTGTTCCTGAGATAGTACATACATATATATTTATAAAAAAAAGGCTGATTCCCAGAGTATAACAAGCATGATGTTTTAAAAAAAACCTCTCTATTACCAATTTCAGCATTTTTGCATCCTTCTAAGCTAAGTGTGATGTCACAAAAGCCATTGAAAAAGTAAATTAAAAGTCTTTACCATTGTTTGCACAACTTCAGAATCAATATTGCTACATCCTTAAGAGTCATGGATGCTGCCTATTTTGGCCTTCGAGATAACAATGATTTATTTATTAATTTGTTAGATTCACAACCCAAGAGACCACACTTTTTCATTTTTCAGTTGATGGAGCCCATGTTTTTGAGGGACAAGTTATATTTTAAAGTATTCTTTAGGTTTTGGTGGGGTAGGGAGAAAAGAATAGCAATTCTGCCATTGTTTTTCTGAGCTATTAATGATACAGTATAAACAAAGTTTTCACTTTATTACATGGATTGTTACATTACTACATAAGTATAGTTTTTAACGACTTTTTCACAATAATACCATTTCAGAAAAAAAAGGTTTCCATATCTCTACATTCTGGGAACCATAATGTTTATACTTTGTGATGGAATCCTTTTTGAGGCACATATACAGTGATGTGCAAAAGGTTTAGGCTGGCGTTGAAAATGATGCAAAGTAAGAATACTTTCAAAAATAGAAATGTTAATAGTTTATTTTTATCAATTAACAAAATGCAAAGTGAAAGAACAAAAGAGAAATGTAAATCATAATATTTAATGTGACCATCCTTTGTCTTCAAAACAGCATCAGTTCTTCTGGGTACAGATTAATAAAGTCGGATATTTTGTAGAATTATAGTCAGGTTTATAACAAACCAAACAGGTGATAATGATCTTCATTTTTGTAGGTTGAAACACAATTATTAACTGAAACAGAAACAGCTATATTGGAGGCTTAAAACTGGGTTAGGAACATCCAAACTCTGCTACAAAGGCATGGTTGTGAGAGACAGTTTCATGTCATAGGTTCTACTCCATGGCAAGATTGAGCACAGAAACAAGTCACAAGGTAGTTGTACTGCATCAGCAAGGTCTTCAAAGATTTCAAAACAGACTGAGATTTCAAAATGTGTTGTTTAAATAATTATTTTGAAGAAGAACAAATAAACAGGCAGCGTTAAGGACAGTATACAGTATACTTAGTGGTCGGCCAAAGAAACTTACTGCAGCAGATAGACACATACCTATTTGCCTTGGAAATTGGAAGATGTCCAACAGTACCATCAACTCAGAACTGGCAGAAACCAGTCGGGCACAGATACACCTACAGTATATACAGTTCATAGAAATCTGGGCAGAAGTAGTTTTCATGGAAGAATTGTGGCCAAACAGCCATACCTTTGAAATGGAAACAAGGCGAAGCAACTCAACTATGCATTAAAACATATGGACTGTGGTGCAGAGAGCTTGAGAGCAATACTATAATAATTGATCGCAGGCAACAGTAAGGCATGGTAGAGTTTCCTTGCAAGTTTGTGGCTGCATTTCAGCAAATGGATTTGGGGATTTGGTCAGGAATCATGGTATGTTCAATGCTGAGATATAAAAGAAGATAGTTATCCATCATGCAATACCAGGAAGGCATCTGACTCGCTCCAAATTTATTGTGCAGCAGGACAACGACCCCAAACATACAGTCACTATCATTAAGAATGCTCTTCAGTGTAAAGAGGCATAAGGAGTCCTGGAAGTGATTATATGGCCCACACTGAGTCCTGATTTCGACAAAATTGAGTCTGTCTGAAATTACATGAAGAGACAAGGATCGTAACAAGCCTACATCCACAGATCTGTGGTTAGTTCTCCAAGATGCTTGCAACAACCGATCTGTTGAGTTGTACTGAGTTAATAATTTTTCTGGAAGGTAGTATGCTGCAGAAGAAACCTTTACCCTCTGCTCCCTGGGCAAGTGATATAATTTAGCAAGTAGATCTTAGAGGGGTTGTTTGGGGTCTAAATATTGATGACTTATGGCTGTATTACACCAACTGATTATCTGACCAATATGTTTCCAATCAGACCAATAGCTGGTGTGTATAACAAAAGATCTGTGTGTCTAAATGGCCATCTAACCAATGATTGGTCAGATAATCTGTTGGTGTAAAAAAAAAACTAATTCTTAGGATCCAAAAACAGACAGCTATGTCAGGTTACTACAGCCCAGCTCTCGTTCCCTTTCCTATTTTTGATGATGTTTTTTTAAGATGCAAGTAGAAGCATATTTATAAGTTGTTTCTTTTTTCTTTCGAATTTTTATTGGATACACTCTTGACTTTGGTTCAAAAACTGCATGTGTTTTTCCAGTCTATGGCAGGACTTTATGTAGTCTATGCAACCACTTCTGGTAGTGAAGATTTTCCCATTTTAACTATTAAGTGTCAGCTGCAGTTCACAGGAATGCACTGGATTTCAATAGGCTTATCTTAAACTGTGACTGTAAGTTAATTAGTTAAAAATAACATTCGAAAATCTCACCACAAAAATGTTTGTGTGTAGCCCTAGTCACATTACTGATATTTGAAAAAACACTGAAAGCATTACTGGTTGCTTTACTGCAGGATAATAGAACCCTGGTCGTGACTGTTGCTGCATCATGTGACCGTAAACTGACTACCATATTCCTATAACATATGCTTTGTCAGCCAGAAGAAAGTATTTGTATGCATATCTATGAGACTTATATCCAGACTCTCATGGACTTGTATTAAAAGACTTACTTCCCTTTGACACAGCAGATGCTGTAGGAGTATTAGATGCAATAAAGCAAACAAGGGCCACAATTAAAAAAACAATAGTGCTTCTTTTACTGATGTAAAAATTGCATTCCATTCTATTTCATTGCTTTCCCATGATGCACACAAAAGCGCTGCAAGCAGCATTTCTGAGTGCGTTCTGGGATGCAGAGCAAGACCGATCCATCATGACTCACAATTAGAGATGAGCGAATTTCTCCAAAATTTGATTCGGACGGTTCGCCAAATTTTTTGAAAACATTCGGTTAGATCTGAATTTATTTGTGGCGAAACGCGTTAAGAAAGCTTCTAATTCCTGGCTGCATAGAGCCTTTATAGTGCCTTGCAGAAACACGCATAGGGAGTATGCTGTAGTAGTGAAACAATACTGTGAGTCAGTACGTCATGTAGATGACAGGCGTCGCTCTTAGAATCCCTGCACACTTCACTTATTTGGGCAGTTTATAGGCCAAAACTGACTAAATAACTCAAGTGTGAACTCAGCCTTACAGGTCAATGTTAGCTCCAAGTATAAAGAACTGTGCATAGGCCCAAGCTCCTACTATAGCGTGAAAGAGCGCACTCCTTTGCACCAATTCACTGATTCCAAATAGATTTCTACAGAACCTGTTCTATTTAACGCTTATACAAGTAGAGCACCCCTGACAGAGTGTAGTGGGTGTCAGCAGTAAGTATGTGTTGATGTCACTAATTATGTTGCCCTTCCTCTAATACATCAGAACAATAATTCCCCAAAAAATGGATCCTGTCTGTGGAGCATCCACCTTCACTCGGTCAGCATTTGGTCAGTAATCCATCAATATCGCTAAAGCCCAAAAAAAAAAAACAGGAGTGGATCCAAAACAGATGACACATGAATGGAATATTTGCATGTCTTCTCTGTTTTGTACCCACTCCTGCTTTTGGCTACCAAATCAAAAGCCAATTCTGATGCAAAATAGGGACCATGGGGTAATGCAGGCCTTACAGCTGTCACATAGACAGGATAAATTATGCATCTCATTTTTCCTTCCTTCTGAAAGATCAGAAGAAGGGTCAAATAAATGATGATGTCAGACAGGCCGAAAGGCAAAATAGTGGTCCAGTCATGTAGTGGGGAGGGTGGGAACAGCATGAGTCCAAAGAGTGGCCCTATGACATAGTGGTGAGGTCGAAGCAGCATGAGGAGACCAAAGAGTGGCCCAATGACAAAGGCTGGAGGTGGCAGCAGCATCAGGAGGAGGCCACAGAGTGGCACAATGACAGTGTGGAGGTGGCAGCAGTACCTGGAGGCCACAGAGTGGCATAATGATAGTGTGGAGGTGGCGGTAGCAGCATCAGAAGACCTGAGTGGTGAGGTGGCAGCAGCATCAGGAGACTACAGAGTGACCCATTGACTGAGTGGGAAGGTGGGTGGCAATAATAATAAGAGTGTGGAGGTGGCGGCTGCAGCATAATCAGGAGGAGGCCACAGGGTGGAACAATGACAGTGTACAGGTAGTAGCAGCAGCATCAGGAGGCCACAGAGTGGCGCAATGACAGAGTGTGGAGGTGGCAGCAGCATCAGGAGGAGGCCACAGAATGGCACAATGACAGAGTGTGGAGGTGGCAGCAACAGCAGCACCAGGAGGAGGCCATATGATGGCACAATAACATTGTGGAGGTGGAAGCAGCATCAGGAGGCCACAGAGTGGCACAATGATAGTGTGGAGCTGGCAGTAGCAGCATCAGAAGACCTGAGTGGTGAGGTGGCAGCAGCATCAGGAGACTACAGAGTGACCCATTGACTGAGTGGGAAGGTGGGTGGCAATAATAGTACCAGCTGAAGATGCTGGGTGAAAGAAGGAGCACTTGGCATCAGATGTGTGGCATCAGGCGGGTGGCAGAATCAGAATAGTAGCTGAGGCGGGTAGCCACTGCCAGAAGATATCAGTGTCTTCTGTCAAAGTGTTGGTGTGGCACCATGGATGATCTAGTCTGATGCATCAGGCATTGGTGGGTGGAAATCCTGGCTGATCCACGCCTGATCCATCTTGACAAAGGTCAGTCTCTCCACATTTTGGGTGGACAGGCGAGTTCTTCTTGGGGTAACTATGGCCGCCGCCGCTCTAAACACCCGCTCTGATGCCACACTACTGTGGCCACAAATCCAGTTTGCCTGCCCAGTAGTCCAGCAGATCTTCAATGTGGGTTTGCAGGGTGCTGTTCAAGTATGCCACCACCTGCTGATTCAGTTCCTGCTCCAGGTCCAGCTGCTGCTGCTGGTGAGTAGTTTCTTCACTAGACGGGAAAAGAAAGCTGCTCATCAGCGACTCTAGACTCAAGTTGCTGCTGATGGAGCTGGAACTGCTCCTAACCCCCCCCCCCCTTCCCACCACGGCCATGGCAGAGGAACGTGAGTGCAGAGGGCAGACTTGCAAGAGGATAGATGATGGCGCTGATAGGCTGCGGCCAACTGACTACATAGAATGTCTCTATAATAGTTCAGTTTGTCTTCCCTCTCAGTGGGTGTATAAAAGGCCCTCATTTTGGACTGGTAGCAAGAGTACAACAAGGTGTAGGAAATTCAGAAGTCATCCCTCTGCCGAATGGTGACAATTCGGCTGTCACTACGCAAGCAAGTGAGCATGTATCATAGGACCACCTGTAGTGTGTCTGGGTCCTCTGCTTCATCTTCATCACCCTGTAGCTCCTCTGGCATCTCTTCCTCTACTGTCACCTGTGTAGAAAAACCACTCATTTCACTACACATTGCTTGTGCTCCAATGTCTTCCGCCTCCTCCAATTCAGCCCCCACAGGGCTTAAGTGGCGGTGAGATGTAGACGCAATGTCTCCAGTCCCCTGACTAGCAGGATTTACCAGCATCTGTTCCAGGACATGAAGCAGTGGAATGATGTTGTTCATCCCGTAGTCCTGGTGACTGACAAATAACCCCGCCCCCTCAAAGGGCTGACATTGAAGATACACAGGGGAGTACTCCTGTCCACTTGGATCATCAAGAAATCATTTATGGCCTTTCTCTGTTCATATAGTCTGTGCAAAACATGGAGGGTGGTTTTCCAATGGTTGGATTTTCGCATATCATCCCATTTTGGGGGATGCCATTCTGCCGCTGGAGCTCAAGGAGGTTGTGCTTTGCAGTGTATGAGTGGCTGAAGTGCATGCAAAGTTTCCTGGCCATTTTTAGGATGTCTTGCAGATGGGTGGAAGACTTCAGGAACCACTTATCAAACAGATTGAACACGTGTGCTATGCAGGGCGCATGACTCAGCACTCCTTGATGCAGCGCGAACACCATGTTATTCCCGTTGTCGGTCACCATGGTTACAATTTTGAGTTGACGCGGAGAAAGCCAGGATTTGATTTCTTGATGAAGGACATGGAGCAGTTCCTCCCCTGTGTGACTCCGTTCGCCCAGACAAACAAGGTGCAGAACAGCGTGACACCGCCATGCCCTGCACATGTGGTATGCTGGAGGGGCACTTAGAATTGTCCCTGCAGTGGAGGACGAGGACACGGTGGAGGATGAGGAGGCAGAGGCAGACATTGTCGCAGGACCAACGGCGTGAGAACGTGGAGGCAGAAGCGGCGTCACCTGGCCAAGTTGCTGGTGTGGCTGTGCAGGAACATTCACCCAGTGGGCCGTAAAGGACATGTATTGTCCCTGACCATAGTTATAGTTCCACACCTCAGTGCTGCCGTGCACTTTGGCAGACTCCAACAGGCTCAAGGACTGGCCCACCTTCTGTTCTACATACGTGTGCAGGGTTGATACTGCCTTTTTTGCAAAAAAAAAAGACGGCTTGGGACTCTCCACCTCGGCTCGGCACAAGCCATCAGTACTCTGAAAAGTGCAGAGTCCACCTCTTGGAAAGAGAGGGACTGCATCACCAGCAACTTGGCCAGGAGCATATTTAGCTTCTGCGCTGTTAGATGAGTGCATGCATACTGTTGTCTCTTGGCAATCGCTACAGTGATCGATTGCTGACGGAATAACTGACGAGGAGTAGTAGAAGGAGCAGGAACATCAGGACCATCAGATGATGGAAAAGACAGACAGCTCCCTTCGGCTGAGGTGGTGGAGCCTTAACTGCCTAAAATCGGATGCGTGCCAATGGGTGATTTAGCGGTTGCTGCGGCAGGCTGGACCACCACATCGGAGCCACGGTTCTCCCAGGCCACTTTATGGTGACGCTGCATATGTTGATGCAGGGCCATATTGCCAACATTGGCACCCTGGCCATGCTTCCCCTTCTTCCCACAGATTCTACAAATGGCCATGTTCACCTCCTCCGGAGGCTTAACAAAAAACTGCCACACCACCGAGTAGGTGATTTTACCCCCAACACTCTGCACTGACTGACTGCTGCTTCCGTGAACCCCTGCACCACTACTTTCCGGGCAGGTAGGCTCCTGCTAAGCGGGTGGTCTACCCCGGGCAAGTTTGGCTCCCAACCTCCCAATGCTGCCACCCTGCTGACTGCCGGCCACGCTAGCGACGTGGTGGCTTCGCTGCTGCCTCACGCAAGCTGCCACCCTCTTCTCCCGATGATGATGAAGCCCGTAAATCACCCGACTCCCAAGTGCGATTAGCTTCATCTTCATCATCGAGTACTGTCTGCACGTCACTGATGTTCTCCTCAACAGTCTCTGGGTCAGGAGCCTGTCCGCTCTCAACACCAGATCCCATGCCACTCTCCTACTTGCCCACCTACCAGAGGAAGCAGCAGATGTCTCCTCCAGATCTTGGCTGGGCAGGAGCTTCTGACTGTCCTCTAGTAGCTCATCCTCGCTGAAAAGTGGAGCCGAGCCCACAGCATATAATACATCTCTGGCTGAGAGAACAGAGAAGAACAGAGGCAGGTTGAGGACAGGTGAGGGCACAGGGCCTGCTTCTGGCCCATGACAACTAAGGTTTGTGTCTAACGAACCCACAGACTCTTGGCTGGGGGTGTCTGATGTCACTTGGGACAAAGTGGATGACCGAGTCAAACATTCAAGAACAACTGGATTGCTGGTCAAGACACGACCGCTAGATGACACCGGGAGCTTGGACCTCTCGCTGCGACTCCTGCTGCCACGCTCTCTTACTCTGCTGAGAACTGTGCCTGCACCAAAAACATTTAGGCCTCTGCCACTCCCCTGTGCAGGGTCTGTCACTTCTCTGTCTGACATACTGTTAGATCGAATAAATAAATAAAAAGGAAATTAGAACACTCCAAAAAAGTCTGCAATGTTCTCACTTCAGCACACAATGGCCAATAAGCCCTTTTTTTTCCCAAAATACAGCCATAGGAGGATTCAGAACATTTAACTGCACCGCTGAACGTCAAATAGGCCCTTACTTTTTGCCAGTAATACATGCCACAAAAGGCTTTACAATATATAACTGCACCGCTGAACGGCAAATAATATATATTTTTGTGCCGCTAATACATGCCAAAAATGGCTTTAGAACAAATAACTGTACCACTGAACGGCAAATATATATATTTTTGCTACTAATACATGCCAAAAAGGGCTTTAGAACATATAACTGCACCTCTGAACGGCAAATAATATATATTTTTTTGCCACTAATAACCGCCAAAAAGGACTTTAGAACATATAACTGCACAACTGAACGGCAAATAGTCCCTTACTTATACACTTCACAAAAGGCTTTAGAACATATAACTGAACCACTGAACTGCAAATAATATATATTTTTGTGCCACTAATACATGCCAAAAAGGGCTTTAGAACATACAACTGCACCCCTGAACGGCAAATAAGATATATATATTTTTTGCCTCTAATACATGCCAAAAAGGGCTGTAATTTTCTTACATCAGCTAATCAGCCCTTTTTTCCTACTAATACAAGAGGAAAAATGCTTTAGAACATATAACTGCACAAGGGAAAATAAGATGTTGAAATATTTCCTTGTAATAAACCCTCTTAATGGCTGTATCAAACAGCACTTGCACCCTAATAACAAGAACGGTTTGCTGGAATTACAGAGCTGTATAATGGCAATTTGGATCCGCAGTCAGTGCAGCAAGGTGTAATAGGATTGTTCCTATTACCCAGGCTGTAAACGCCCCTACTGAACCCTGTTCTATTTCAATACTGTGGAAGGATTCCTTTCTATCCTTTCCCTGTACTTCTATACAGCAAAATAAAAGTTTTAAAGTCTTTTCTACTGTTTTCCCTAGTGCCTGCTGACGTCTCACCCTGCACTGGACACTGGAAAATGGCTGAATCCAAGATGGCTGAAGCTATTTATAGAGCTGTGACATCACAGGGCTGGCTGGTGGCTGATTGGCTGCATGCATGGTATTGTGGGTGATCCCTCGTTTTCAGAGTTCCTTGCTCCATGTCCTAACACATGCAGCAGCCATTTTAGGAAAAAATGCAATTCGTTACCACTAGGGTTGAGCGAACACCTGGAAGTTTGGGTTCGCCGGGTTCGGCCAAACTTCAGTACAAAGTTCAGTTTTGGGACCCGAACTTGACCAGAACTTGACCCCGAACCCCATTGAGGTCAATGGGGACCCGAACTTTGGGGCACTAAACTGTCTATAAAAAAGTCATAGAAAGGCCTAGAGGGCTGGAAATTGAAGCAAAATGGGGGTAAGAGTAGGACAAATTTGGATAGGGAAATAAATTAAAATAACATAAAATACATAAAAAATAAAAATAAATGAAACCTGAGCACAAGTGAGTGACAGCGGCACCTGCCACCCTGCAAACAGAGGATGTGACAGCAACGCCACCACATCTTTCACTGTCACCAAGCATCTCAACACTATCCCATGGAAGCGTTCAGCTGTCCATCTCCCAATTAGAAAAATGAATAGAAAAAGGCAACTGAGGAAGGGATTTGTTATCCTGAAGCGCGTATGGATAGTTGAACAAGCAAACGATCTTTCTATGAGAATAATATAGTGCGCTTTATTTTGAAAAAAAATTAGCTGGATTGCGTCTTAAATCACGTGGGACGCCAGGTGTGCAGACATGCCCAAAAAATTCGGACTTCAGGCGTAACATGCGATTATAGCGTTTTTGAGATTGATACTCGCCAAGGACAGCAACATCCAGTGCACATCCAACTTCGATCTGGGAGACAAAACAACACCGGCGAACATTTGGCCACATACATGTGGTGAAAACATGGTAACATTTATATGTTCGCATAACATTTATGGTTTGCTTGCTGATCGATCTCCTTACAGGAATCATTAATGCGGTAAAACACCGCTAGGCGATTTTCCCATACAAATTTTCCTATGCGATTTTTTATAAAATTCTTTTACGCTCGATCTGTTGCAATAATTGTCGATATTTATGATGAATATTGAAGGATGAATTTACCACATATTTGAAAGAACAAATACTTATCTAAACCGGGGAATATAAAAGTGTGGATCACGATTATCTACTTTGCATCAACTAACCTAGGTTGAACAGTGACTATTTACTTCAGTGTGAACAAGTGACTATTCATTCTATACTATTTTAAAATAGGACTCATTTTTTATATGAATGATGATGCCTTTCCTTGTTATTGAATCGTGATCACTAATCTCTGTTTTAATTCACGTAATTTTATTTTATATGTCAATATAGTGTAATTTATTTTTTGTGCTGATAGATGTATTAAATTTTGGTGTAATTCCATAGAGCTGAGTGCCCGTATTATTTATCTATTGTTCATTTTCTGGCTCCATTGGGGTAACTAATATATGTTAGGCACCACTGTCCTTGAGACACCAATAGAGAAGCCACCTGTCAATCAATATCTAAAACTATATACATGCCTTACCCTTAACTTATAAGGCCAGTCATATATAAGTAGCTCGGAGGGTGGGTTCCTGCACCAACATAGGCCAGGTACACAATTGTCAAGCCAGGGCACAGTTCTGGAGGAGGAGGAGAAGAAACCGTGTTCACAGTAGGGTGGCACCTAAAGCAGCTCACGGCCATCACTTGAGCGTGGCTGGGGGGATACGAAGGACACAGATGATACACCTCCCACAGAGGACAGCTTGTCGTTGCCTCTGGGCAGCCTGGCACACATGAGCGACTACATGCTGCAGTGCCTGCACAATGACTGCCGAGTTGCCCACATTCTAACTTGTGCAGATTACTGCGTGGCCACCCTGCTGGATCCCTGTTACAAGGACAATGTGCCGTCCTTAATTCCGTCATTGAAGTGTGATCGGAAGAAGCCAACGCTGGTAGACGCGCTGCTGATGGCATTCACACCTGACACCGGGGGCTCAGTGGAAGCACAAGGCTAAAGCAGAGGAGGAAGAAGTCTCCAATACAGCTGGGTCACCGCCCGCACCTCAGAAGGCAGGGTTAGCATGGCCGAAATGTGGAAAAGTTTTGTCACCACGCCACAACAACCAGCACCACCAGCAGATATGAAACGTCTTAGCAGGAGGCAGCATTTCTGCAAAATGATGGAATAGTATCTGTGCACACGCCTACACGTACTGACTGATGGGCCTGCCCAGGGTCGTAGCTACAGGGGAAGCAGGGAAAGTTGCTGTTTTGGGGCCCTGACCCAGCAGGAGGAGGAGGAGGACTAAAAGACTTTGTCAGGGCCCTCTCAACAGTATGATACAATGAAATGATATACAGTGGCAGTATAGACAGTGTTGAAAACAGATGGAACAGCTGCCTGGTCTGAGAGAGCGATCTTTAGTAGACACAGGAATGGGGGGAGAAAGGAAGGGGTTGAGAAAAAATTACTGGAGGAGGGGGGCTCCATTCAAAAATTTGCTGTTGGGCCCAGTCATTTCTAGCTTTGCCACTGGGTCTGCCGCATTCAATTTCTGGGTCTCCAAATTGGGGACATGGCCTCAGCTTCACCTTTACGCCTTGGAGGTGCTGGCCTGCCCTGCAGCCAGTGTGTTGTCTGAGTGTGTTTAGCACGGCTGATGGCGTTATCACAGACAAGCGCAGCCGCCTGTCCACGGCCAACTTGGACAATCTCACATTCATTAAAAAGCACCAGGCATGGATCCCACAGGACTTGTTCGTACCTTATGCAGAATAGACATGTATACCGGCCTCACCCAACCATTGTTATACTACAGCGCACTTACTCTTTGTTTTCTTTTTTATATTTCCCAATGTTTTGGGGTCTACCCCAATTTATTTTAAAAAAGAGAAAACAAAACACATTGTTGTTGACAACTACTTTTGGTTTCACAGCCAAAAAAGGCTTTATGTCAGGCAACAATGTAAGCGCCAATTGTAATGAACTAAGTTCCCTGTCTGTTATGCAGTGCAGGGGTACTTTGAAAGAAAGAAGGGGTACAGATCAACCAACAATCTGAATGCCACCTAATTTACAGCATATATTTCTCAGTCAGGTATGCAGGGCAGGGGTAGTTTGAAAGAAAAAAGAGGTCATGAAGCGTCCCCGTCATCAGGCATCTATTTGCCCCGCTAAAGGATTATTTTAAAAGTGTATAGATGCCACAAGGGGGCCCCACGCTCCCTGTTACCTATGCAGAGCAAAACTGTCGAAATGTCACCCACCAATGTAATAGAAGATTTCTTGAAATTTATCGCCCTGTCACTTATGCAGAGCAGGGGGTTGTATATGGCAAAACTGGCAAAATGTCACCCACCAATGTAACAGAAGATTTTTTTTTATTTATCGCCTTGTCACTTATGCAGAGCAGGGATTGTATACGGCAAATGGGAGAAATGTCACCCACCAATGTAACAGATGATATTTTTTAAATTTACCTCCCTGTCACCTATGCAGAGCAGGGGTTTGTATATGGCAAAACTGGCAAAAAACATTTTTTTCAGCATTGTATGCAAAAGTGTTCTATGGCACAACAGTACAGCTTTATTGCCCCAACTACAGAAATGCACTATGTCACCGCAAAATTATGAAATTGGTTTTTTAGCGGTGTATGCAAACGTGCTCTGTGGCACAACTGTACGAGTTTATTACAGCAACTACAGAAATGCACTATGTCACCGCAAAATTATAAAACAGGTTTTTCAGTGGTGTATGCAAACTTGGTCTGTGGTACGACAATACAGGTTTATTACAGCAACTACAGAAATGCACAATGTCATCGCAAAATTTTAAAATAGGCCTTTCAGCGGTATATGCAAACTTGGTCTGTGGTACGACAGTACGGGTTTATTACAGCAACTACAGAAATGCACTATGTCACCGCAAAATTATAAAACAGGTTTTTCAGCGATGTATGCAAACGTGCTCTGTGGTACGATAGTACGGGTTTACTGCAACTACTGAAATGCACTATGTCACCGCAAAATTATAAAACAGGTTTTTCAGCGATGTATGCAAACTTGCTCTGTTGCACAACAGTACGGGTTTATTACAGCAACTACTTAAATGCACTATGTCACTGCAAAATTATAAAACAGGTTTTTAAGCGGTGTATGTAACCGTGCTCTGTGGTACAACTATGTCACCCCAAAATTATAAAATAGGTAATGTAGGGGGACTTGACCTGCCAGAAAAAAAGGAATTTTTCCTGACTGATGTCCCTGATAGGCTGGCACACATGTAGTTCACATGCAGTTCAAAGGACACTGGAGTTGCTAAAATGGCCGCCGAACCCCACCTCAGTAACAGATGGATTAAAAATTATTTTGTAGTATCACTGGGCTAAGGGCTGGGTACAAATATGTAGCATAGCACCCTCAATAATTGCTGTAGTTTGAAGATTTAATACCACCAAGTTTAACAGATTTCTTCCCTAATCTCTCCCTGGGAGCACCAGCAGCAACCTGTCCCTACACTAAGAGCAGCAGAGTGACGTGCGACGCTACGTGACTCCAGCTTATATAGTGGCTGGGTCACATGCTGCACTTAGCCAATCAGAGCCATGTGAATAGTAGGCATGGCTGTGATGGCTTCTTAGGGCAAAGTAGTGAAACGCTTGTTGATTGGCTGCCCTGCAGCCTTTCAAAAAGTGGAAAGAAATCACCAAACAACGAACCCAAAGGTTTATAGAAATGTTCGGGTTTGGGTCTGGGTGTGGAAAACCGTAAAGTTTGCTCAACTCTAGAAATGACTAGAAGAAATGCTACGCCAGGGAACTCCTTGGAGCTGACTTTGGTGTGCTCAGTCCCTGGGTGCGGTGGGCAGTAGCAGGCGTACTGGCTGGGGAACGGCTACTCTGCTTTTGCACACTGCTCCCTCTTTTACTGTGTGGCTGGTGCTGAGTGACCAGCACCTCTTCCTCCAAAAAGCACATGTCACTCGCATGACCTTGATTTCAAGTGGGTTCTAGGACCTCATCATCCTGCACATCATCTTCCACCCACTCTTTACCCCTGCCCTTCTTGCCGGTCTGCACACTGCAGAAAGCCGCAGCATTTGGAACCTGTGTTTCGTCATTATCAGAGACGTGCTGCGCTAGTCCTCCCATGTCCACATCCAGAAACATAAGTGGTTGGGCATCGGTGCACTCAATCTCTTCCACTTCTGATGCCGAGTTATCAAAAAGCATAAGAGACTGCTGCATGACTTGGGGCTCAGACTGCTTGGCTGATTTGCAAGGGGCAAATCAGCAGGGGACTGGGTGGGAGACAATGTGAAGGAACTGGAGGCACTGTCAGCCATGCAATCTACTACCACCTCTACTTGTTCTGGCCTCACCATTCGTACACCCGTATTCGGGCCTACAAAACCACGTTGAACGTACTGTCACCTAATTGCACCTGAGGAAGGTGTTTCATTTTGGCATGTAGCTGGCACAGATCGAACACGTCCTCTCCCTGCAACAGCAGCTCCACCAACACCAGTCCCTTATTTGATGCTCTCCTCATTCTTTGAGGTCACCCACTGAACTAACAGAAAGATTAACTATATTAATTTCCTTGTCACGTATGCAGCGCAGGTGTACCTCACACAAAAATTGGTTAGATGTCACCCACCAATCTAACAGACCGATTAATTATATTACTTTCCCTGTCGCATATGTAGTGCATGTGTACTTCACACAATAAATGGGTATATTTCGCCCACCTAACTAACAGACGGATTAACTGTATTATTTTCACTCTCATGTATGCAGTGCAGGTGTACTTCACACAATAAATTGGTATATGTCACCCACCGAACTAACAGACTGACTAACAGGAAGTGAGGCGAAACGCGCGTCGGGGGTTGGTGTTCCCTCTAGGTCCCTGGTCTGTAATTGATCTCTCCTGCTATATTGCATCATTGTGTATAGTTTTTGTATTATCTTATATCATATGTCTCAGTAGTTTAGAGCCCATCTAGGGATACATTCTATTGGTACCCTTCTTATTGTTAGTATGTATGGGTAATAACTTTATAGTGGTATGCAATATTTTTGGCAGAGTTTTGGTGACTAATTGCAATTGTAATTAAGTTATTGACATTTCATCTCAAACTGTATATTCAGTATATTGCACACCCTTTGGAGATTTAATATGTGACCTTGTGTACTTGGGGGGTACATTTTTGTCACAGCACTTCATGTCCTGCTGCTATTTTTAATCATGATATCAATTATATATTGTATGAATTTCTTTCAATAAATGATGACTTTACATTAGATGTGTGTGTTTAAGTGTTTGATGAGTCTTCATATAGTGTCACACATTTTTAATTATTTTCGGTTTATTAATATTGGATGGAACAGACAGGATCAGAAGCAGCTTAGCACTGCCAAGCTATACATGGAACAGACAGCATCAGAAGCGGTTACATTGCCAGGCAAAACATGGAACAGACAGGTTACAACATCAACAACAACAATGCTTTACCAGGCAACACCACATAGAAGGGCAGATGGCTAAAAAAATCCTAGGTCTGCAGCAAGGGGCTACATCCAGCAAAGCACAAGACAGAACTGACCACAAGCCCCACAGCTCAGAGCCACACCCATGATCAGACCAGGGAATGTTAACCTCACCAGAACCAGGAGAAACCAGAAGCATAAAAAATACGATCACAAGTGTCAGTTTACACCAGTCACAGAATGCTTCAGCCAGCACGCCCCAAACGACAACCAGCATACAGAGGATAACTGTAGCCAGTACAAGGTTACAGGAAGCCAGCCTACACAACAAGGAGTAACTGAACGGCACACTGCATCCATACTCACACACAATGCTGCAGCCAGCATGCATAGCAGAACCAGCATACATGGGAACACCCTCAGCCAGTACACAAAGCATATGCAGCCAGCCTGCATGGCACAGTGAACCACACCATGACACACACAGTTGGAATTTATTAAGTTTTTTTTTCATTGTTTAATTTAATTAAACCAGCATCAAGCCTGGCCTTTATTCACGGGTTTACGTTCATTTATTTCTCCACACGGCTGGAATTAAAAAATTTTGGGACTTGTTCCATTTAATTAAACCATCATATAGGTGATTAATACACCAATACATAGGCCAACACACAGAACTATCTGTGAGTGATAAGGAATTTAGGCCTAAATCAATTTAGCTTTATTTCTGTGTTCACAATCCAATCCAATTTTTATTTATTGTTGCTGTGATTATATTCGAACCAGCATATGTACGTGATTACTACACCAATAGATAGGGTAGAACACAAAAATATCTGGGAGTGATAACAAATTTAGGCCCAAATCCACTCCCGTAAATCAGTCTTCACACGTTTTCAATCAAATTATTATTATTATTATTTTTTTTGGGGGGGGGCGGGTTGATTATATTCAAAGCATCACATATAGGCGATTATTTCATCAATACACAAGGTAGTGCATAACAATATCTGAGAGGCCCAAAAATCTCAGGGCAATTGAAGGGTTCCAAACAAAAGACCCAGAGTCAGAAAGTGGGTAGTAGCAGAACCAATTATCTGACCAGATGTAGTGGTAGTATTAGGCCGCAGTTGTCCCTGCTGGTTTCGGAAAGGTGCAACATTATAGTTGAGGAGAAAGACGATGAAATTGTGGATTGGGTGGCTCACTCCTTTTGTCAGTCATAGCAGGATGACATGGAGGCTTTAGAGTCCGACACTGTGCCATGGAACCAGTGGTCACAGTATTGGCATTGGGGGCAGCAACAATGACAGTCGGGCAGAGTAGGGGAGTGGGGCCATCATATCCCATAATCTAAAAGAAGTGAAAGGGAGAGTGAGGATTCCGATGATGATTGTGTGCTGGACAGGACCTGGGAGCTGGATCAGGTTGTAAAGGAAGAGGTAACATCAGAGGATGAGAGTGATGGCGGCAGCAATAAAGGTCAGAGGCCATGTACCTCCCAAAGAACAATCAGGGCCATGTCTGCTTTAGGATCTGGTAATACCACTGACACTGTTGGTGGGTTAGGCCCAAAATGTGCCAGAGCTAAGCAGAGCCCCGCTGCCTCTCTGCCTCTACCTCTACTGCGCGACTTTCTCTATTATGGCATTTTATCTCCACGCTGACAAAAAACAAAAGCATTGCCTTGTGCAAGCTGTGCAAGAGCAAAATAACTGCAGGAATTCCCTCCTTCTCGAGGTCCCCCTTGCAGCAGCCAGGCCGCATCCACAGGCAGTACTGTGTCTTTTTACATGATCATCATCTCTTTCCACTGTTCCTGCTCAGACTAAAGGTTGGACTTGATGGACTTTTGTCTTTTTTCAACCGTAAAAACTATGTAACTATGTAACTCCTCCTCCGCTCCATTGTCAGCCATCGATAATGGAATGCATGACAGCAATCCGGTGCTATATAAGCCAAATTCCTACCTGTCAAAGTTGCTGGCAGTGAAGTTGGTGCCGTTCCATTAAGTTGAGTCTGCTGCCTTTAGGGAGCTAATGGCATGTGCTCAGCTTCTCTGGAAGATTCCTAGCCAGTGTTTTTTCTCCCAAAAAGCAATCCCTGCCTTGTACTGTCACATGGTGGACAACGTGGTGTGCTTCCTGCAATACTCGATGTGTGTCAAGGTTCACACCATGGTGGACACCTGGAGCAGCTCTTAAGGACAGTACTTGTCTTTGACAGCCCACTAGGTCAATGTTTTTTCTGACAGTGGGGAGGCAGCACTCTTTTTGATCCCCCCACGATTGCGTCAGCCTGGTTCCCACACCAGGCACTTATCTGCCTCCTCCTCCTCCTCCATGGACACTGTCCCTTCCCCAACAGCAGCAGGGCACAGGGATTGCTTGCACTATCCTTCTTTCCTATCACATGTGTCAGGTGAAGCATTGCTACGCCGCGTTGGAGCTGATTGGCATTGGGAAAGAGTAGCCATTACCGCGAGCAGTTGCTCAAGTACATAAAGCAGCAAAAGTCCTGCGGACTGTCACCCCGCCAACAACAACCGGGCAAGGCGGTCAGCGACAATAGGCACAAAATCGTGGCCCTCCTGAACATATGCAAAATAACACATGCTCCCTGCATGGCACATGTCATCAACCTAGTTAGGCAGCACTTTCTAAATAAGTACTGTACACTGGCTTGATGTCCGCCCTATAGCTGTTGGGGACAAACAAAGGGAATCTGCCATGGAGCAAGAGGATGAGGATGAGGAGCTGCCACTGCAAGAGGAGGAGGTGGAGGAGCAAGAGAATTATAATGAGGATAGCACCTGCCAAGACACCTTGTGCTCTTAGTGAGAGGCCAATTTAATAAAAAAATAAACAAAAAGATATGTCAAGTTTTCTTAGGAGTCTTAGGAAGATAGAGGTGGTTATATACCAACTTTCAGGGCAATTGGAGCAACCTTGATTCTGGTCCGAACCAAACTTTTTTGAAAATTCTGCAAACTGTACCCGAAATGAATCTCGAGTGTTTCGCTCATCTTCATGAGAGATAAAACTTTATTTTCTAATGTTTGCTTGGAAAAGTACCAACATTTAGGAATGTTGGTTGCCTGTTTGTTTTATGAGTATAGGATGATCCTCCATATAATACATTCACAAATTTGTAGAACTGTTACCATTTACATAGTGTTCATGTGAACTGATATTATCTGCAAAAGAAAGAAAAGTGTATAAAAAAACACAGTAAGTCTATGCTGTAAACAGATTGGAATACCTAGAGCAGAGGCGTATACGTAACTGTAGTCTGCTCAGCTGTCAGATGAGGGTAGCAAGTGACATATGACTGTTGAGAGGCATATTTAGGGTGAAGTGTTTACTGTATCTGTTAAATTCCCATGCAGTTACTACAGTAACTTCCCAGACGTGGGAACACACTGGCATGTGAATGGTACTGTTAAGTGATGGAAACCTATTCTACTGCCAACATTTCCTATGTAATAAAATGCAGTTTACCACCCTTATGTAGGTTATCAAGTTTAATTCCAATGAACAGTTTTCTACTTGTTTCGTCAAGTCAAATTACATGTAGTTTAGTACTTTTGGCAATCATGATCAAACCTTATTGCGGATGCAAGAAGGGGGGACATGGTGTCGTCATGAGCCCCCTGATTGCAAGGCCAATAATAGTAAATCTACGTCTGTGGTGCATAAGGACTTACCTGGTAACAGATGCAGATTGTGCAGTCTGAAGGATCCTCAAGATGTTTTGGGGTGAATTGATTGGAAGATCTGCAACTGGACGTCCTAGTGGTACCTGTTAAAATAAAGTGACAGTTAGTGCTGGCACATTTCCGGACGGCGCATCGCAGAACCCCCCCCCCCCCCTCCCTTCCCAAAAAAATAAATAAAAATGTTTCACGGTGTCTACAAGGGTAATAGTCACTCGTTGAGCGGACTAGGTTATTATTCACTTAATAGTTGCTTTGCTAGTTAATAATTGTTTGTTGGTTTAAATAATATTGATTAATATATTGACAAAGCAATAATTATATAAATGATTGATATTAATAACACTGTGGCCAATCTAATACCAGCAGTTAAAATAAATAAATATATTTTGAAGAATGTACGGTAGTTGTGTTACATTATGATATGGGTAATTATGACACCATGTTAATAATGCAGACAAAATGTTATTTTATGTTATTCTTTACTTGGGGGGATTCACATAGGCATTTTCAATTCCATTATAGCTTTTCATTTTAACATACTTATAACAGAAAATAATGGAATTGATATACCGGAAACCAAATGGAAACCTCTGTGTTTTAATCTATCCTCATATAGGAATGTCGGTTTCCGTTATTTATTCTGCGTTGAACTATATGAGGATGAATTAAAACGGGAAGGTTTCCGGTATATCAATTCCGTTATTTTCCATTAGAAGCATGTTACAATGGAAAGTCAAAATGGGATTGAACACGCCTATGTGAAAAACAAACAAGCTATGATTTTTCCTGAACACAAAGAAGATGCGTGAAAAACTTGTGAAAGAGCCCTTATAGCACTCTGTCCATACGACACATCAAGGCCACTGGATTTACAGTAAGTACATTTTCAAGTGAATACACATTTTAAAAGGGTCCACTTTTAACAGAGAGAGACTGAATAGTTAAAACATGAAGTCAGCTATCCGAATTCCTTTAATGCACATTACCAGACAAAACATAATCTGATGAAGAAACTGGCGCAAAACCAAAGAGAGCTCACTGTCTCGGTAAATACAGTTGTGAGATCTCATTGAGGTTGACTACACAAAGCACAGTTATTTTTTTCTGGCTCACCCAATGACCTTAGTTTGAACCACATGAATCAAGGAACTTCTGAAATGTAGTAAAGATCGCAGTACTCTGCTTTCTGATACTATGTTTGACTAGTTTTATTGCAATGACTGTAAACTATCCCATGCACAGTATCACTGTTCATGGCTGCTGAGTGTGTTTCCTCAAATGGCCTGACTGTATCTGTGACCCTATTATGACATTTGTGTTAGGTGATTAATTACAATTCAATGGCAGTGCACTAATTAAATGTCTCTCATGTCAGCACACAATGGTACAATTCAGTCAGATTAGCCTAAATACACAAAATTAGATGTGGTAATATGTAATTTGTTACGGATCTTGTGGTCAGCTACAGTATCTGTCAAATATACTTGAAAATTTGCAATTAAGTAAAAAAAAAAATAGACATAATTAGAAAAAATGTCTTGCAAATCCAACTGCCATTTTATATATATTGCATTAGGATTTTTAAAGTGGGAAACTAGGAATATTTCGCATTGTTGTAAAAAGAAGCACATTTTATTTTTCATATAATGCATTGCTCTTATTTGAAGATGTTTAGTTCAGACCCTGGAGATACAGTATTTCTAGGCCTGTTGAGGATGGTAAGTGACAGGATATAGAGATCATCAAGTATATTATTGATTTGTTATTATACACAGTTTATACATTAATAATTTACCTAGGGATCCAGATTTTTTTTTTTTATCTTTCAGAAGTAATAACTTTTTATTTCTGCATCAATATAGATATATGAGGGTGTATTTTGTAGGACTAGTTTTATTTTTAAATGGAAACATTTTTGGGTGCAAATAACGTATAACATATTAATGTTTTGGGGGTGGTATGATAAAATTACAGCAATTCCTCTATTTTTTGAAGGAGGGTTGTTTTTATGGCATTCTCCATACAGTATATATGTGCAATTCACTTATTGAAATATACCATAGTCTATGGCCTCTTTCACACGGGCGTCATGTTTGATGCCCAGATAAGAGGCGGATGCATTGCGGGAAAATGCGCAATTTTTCTGCGCAAGTGCAAAGCGTTTTAATGCATTTTGCATGCGCGTGGGAAAAATCTGCATCACTGAAGTTTGGGTTTGGGTTGAGTATTCTGTAGATTTTATTATTTCCCTTATTACATGGTTATAAGGGAAAATAATAGCATTCTCACTACAGAATGCTTAGTAAAATGTGAATGGAGGGGTTAAAAATAAAGAAATTTATTCACCTTATCCACTTGATCGCATAGGTGATTGACCATGTGATTGGACCATGTGATGTGACGTCACTATTAGGTCCTTTAGCTGGCAGCTAATGCTTGAAGAAGAGAGAAGTGATCGGCAACTACGCGATCAAGTGGGTAAGGTGAGTTTATTTTTTTATTTTTAACCCCTCCATCCACATTTTACTAAGCATTCTGTAGTGAGAATGCTATTATTTTCCCTTATAACCATGTTATTAGGGAAAATAATAAAGATCGGGTCCCGTCTCTTAGCAACCTTGCGGGAAAATCGCACTGCATCCGCACTTGATTGAGGATGCTTGCGATTTTCACGCAGCCCCATTCACTTCTATGGGGCCTGCGTTGCGTGAAAGACACACAATATAGAGCATGCTGCGATTTTCACGCAACGCAAAAGTGATGCGTGAAAATCACCACTCGTGCACAGCTCCATAGAAATTAATGGGTCCAGATTCAGTGCGCTTGCAATGCGTTCATGTCACCCATTGCACCCATGCGGGAAAACTCGCCCGTGTGAAAGGGGCCTTAGGCTACTTTCACACCAGCGTTTTCCCTTTCTGCTATTGAGATCCGTCATAGGGTCTAAATAGCGGAGGAAAACTCTTCGTTTTTGTCCCAATTCATTGTCAATGGAGACAAAACTGAACTGAAGGGAACAGAGTGCACCAGAATGCATTCCGTTTAATTTCGTTGCTTTCCCATGACGCACTTGAAAGCTCTGCAAGCAGCGTTTTTGAGTGCGTTCTGGGATGTGGAGCAAGACGGATACGCCATGACTCACAATGTAAGTCAATGGAGACGGATCCATTTTCTCTAACACGTCATGGCTATGTTAAAGATAATACAACTGGATCCGTTCATAACAGATGCAGATGGGTATAATGACGGAAACATTTTTGCTGGTCCATGATGGAAAAACACTGGCGTGAAAGTAGCCTTAGTGTTTATGTTTTTTTTCTTTTGCACAAAAAAGCACATTCATTTTCAGAGTAATTTGTTTGTGTATTGCTACATTCAAAGACCTATTACATTGTATTTTTCTATAAACAGAGTTATGTGAGGGCTTGTTTTTGTGGTATGAGCTGCAGTTTTTATTGCTCCAGTCCCTACTGCTCCCACTTTCTGGTCCTAGCTTGATAGAAAGCAGAATTAACTACCTGCGCAGGCAATCTTTGGCTGAGCTGGGTAAATCTATGTGGGTTATGATAAACATCAGCCAGGAGTGAAGCTAATTTGAATTACCTGGTGTTGGACTCGGGGAGGCTATAGCTGGGTCTAAAGACCCCCATACACAGAACAGTGGGTTTGGTTGACAATCTAATATGTATAGGGAACTCCTCACTCTCCTCCAACAGATGATGTTGGGGGAAAGAAGGATCGGGGAAAATAAAAAATTTTGCCTAATCCTTTTCTGTTCCCAGAAAATAAGCTGATGTCAGAAATGTCTTCTTCTCTCTCCTCTCCCACCATTGTGAACTTATACATGCTTGGGCGAAAAAATGTATGTAATACATTTGTTTTGGGGAGTCGGGAGAGAGATGTGGGTGTACCCTTACAGTACCCATATAAGACTTCCTCTTAACAAATGTAGACCCAAGAAAAGAACCTTGAGAGGGAATGAAAAGAATGAAGGGGTGCCATTACAAGTATGTATTAGTAATATCTAGACACAGGAACATTTTTGTTCCAATTAAAACTATGTATATTTCATGTGATTGAACAGAGTAAATAAGTATGTGTTCATGGCACTTCATGTGCCGTATGTAATGGGCAGTCAGTGTGAACCCACTGTACCAACTAACCAGTTTGACTTTGGTCTAATCATAAAGGCATTATCCTGGTGATCCCTTTGGTTTTCACTGTTTAATTCCTATTCAGGGATTTTGCCTGCACTGCAGGGAACCCACCTACTTCTTGGACACAAGAAGACCAGAGACACTGGTGCAAAGCACTAAGGGTAAAAGAATACTTGTAGTCGGTAAACAGACAGGGGTCACAGCAGAGTAAATGAAATTCCATGAAACTAATCCGAGGCCAGGGCAGGCAGCTTAGTATCAGAATTGGTTAATAGGCAGTAGTTCAGTACACAGGCAGGGAGAATAGCACACCTTCACTGGTAAACTAGTAAACTAGGAACCTAAGCTCAGGCAAGGAATGAGAGTGCAGACCAGCATTTATAGTAGAAGCTGATAAACAATTAGAACCAGCCATGCAACTGCATATATAACAAAGAGAGGAGGCAAGTGGTCATGACAGCAAAAATGAGAGCAGTAGTAGTTAATTTAGAGGGCATGTCTGCTTCTTACAATTGATGTCCTATCCTCAGGATAGGTCATCATCAATATGAGATCGGCAGGGGTCCGTCTCCCGGCAGCCCCATGCTCTTATGAACTCTGCCTTCTCTGCTCTGTTTACCTGCCCACCGCAGCAAATGCGGTGGTGAGCAGGTAGAATTACAAGTATGACATCCTTATTCGCTTCTATGGGGTGGCTCTGTCTGTTCAAGTGAATACTACAGAGCCATCCTATAGAACTGAATGGGGACACCATAATTGTAATCACACCTGATCGCCACTGCAATTGCTGCAGCGAGCAGGTAAACAGAGCAGAAAAGGAGGCACTCGTACAGGCACTGCATTCTCTTCAAACAGCTGATCGGCGGAGTTTGACCCCTGGTAAACTGATATTGATGACCTATCCTGAGGATACGTCATCAATAGTAAAAAGCGGCCAACCCTTTTAATAAATTTCCCAATAGAAGTTTTGGGGCAGGGATAGACTTGGGCCACTGATTTAGCAATGTATAAAGAAGAATTCCTTTAAATTGAGTTAGATATACATTTTCTTATTACAAACGTAGACTTTTGTGATATATTTTCTCCTCTAACTATCTATTATGAATTTCCTTTTCTCTGACATGTCATCACACTCTGTGTAGAATGAATGCTAGGAACATGGGATATTCCTCTTCCTCTTCATTCTCACAAGAAATTATTTAAGTGGCATAATATTTGGACAGCTTGACCCGTGTTTCTTTTTAGTGCTAAGGAGACCGATGGTTATATTTTCTCTTTTCTTGACATTTGTAATACACTTCTTGTAAATAGTGCAACAAGCTAAGGTCATTGGAATAGCACAGGAAGAAGATACATGAAACAGCTGTCTTACAAATGTCTTGCAAGGGTAAAAGTCTCTGTTACTGAACTACATCCCAGAAACAGAACTACAGGACTGTACTGCTGGAAAATGATTATTCCCAATAATACTGAACTATAAATTGTCATGATTTCAAGGGTCCTGGTTTTACCAGTTTAATGCACTTTAATATACCTGTAGGCTACTAAATGCATGTTTCAAAGGGAATCAGGTGAGTGGGCATATACTTATCCAATAGAGTTTTTGAACTACAAAGTGGGGCAAAAAAGTATTTATTCAGCCACCAATTGTGAAAGTTCTCCCACTTAAAGAGATGAGAGAGGCCTGTAATTTTCATCATAGGTATACCTCAACTATGAAGGACAAAATGAGGGGGGGGAAATCCAGAAAATCACATTGTCTGATTTTTAAAGAATTTATTAGCAAATTATGGTGGAAAATAAGTATTTGGTCAATAACAAAAGTTCATCTCAATACTTTGTTATATACCCTTTCTTGGCAATGACAGAGATCATACGTTTTCTGTAAGTCTTCACAAGGTTTTCATACACTGTTGCTGGTATTTTGGCCCATTCCTCCATGCAGATCTCCTCTAGAGCAGTGATGTTTTGGGGCTGTCGCTGGGCAACACGCACTTTCAACTCCCTCCAAAGGTTTTCTATGGGGTTGAGATCTGGAGACTGGCTAGGCCACTCCAGGACCTTAAAATGCTTCTTGCGAAGCCACTCTTTAGTTGCCTGGGTGGTTTGTTTGGGATCATTGTCATGCTTAAAGACCCAGCCACATTTCATCTTCAATGCCCTTGCTGATGGAAGGGGGTTTTCACTCAAAATCTTATGATACATGGCCCTATTCATTCTTTCCTTTACACGGATCAGTCGTCCTGGTCCCTTTGCAGAAAAACAGCTCCAAAGCATGATGTTTCCACCAATGCTTCACAGTAGATATGGTGTTCTTTGGATGCAACTCAGCATTCTTTCTCCTCCAAACACGACGAGTTGAGTTTTTACCAAAAAGTTCTACTTTGGTTTCATCTGAACATATGACATTCTCACAATCCTTTCCTGGATCATCCAAATGCTCTCTAGCAAACTTCAGATGGGTCCGGACATGTACTGGCTTAAGCAGGGGGACACGTCTGGCACTGCAGGATTTGAATCCCTGGTGGCGTAGTATGTTACTGATGGTAGCCTTTGTTACTTTAGTCCCAG
>JAKVIS010000858.1:0-47226 GCA_033119425.1 Bufotes viridis | reverse complement strand
TGGACAGGCTGGTGCATTCTCATTCTGCCAAAAATGCATAAAATGTATGGTATCTCATGAGAGGTGGTGAGTTGCAGAAGCTAAGCTGAACTGCACCTGCATTTCAGCGGCCAAAAAGCAAGAAACAGAAAAGGCTTAGCTCTGTCTTGGCCACTTTCTATTCCTGTGTTGCGAAAGCGGGTAACGAGGGTTACTCTAAGAGTTCATTTTTCCATACCATCAGGAACAGTTAAGAAGGCTTTTGTGTTCTGGGCTTGCTAATAGACGCTGGACAGTATTCCAATCTGCACAGAAGCGCCACTTGTTCCCTCAAACAAATCTTCCATAATCTGACACCTTCGTTTGACACACACAAAAACGTGCCCTTACCTGTTGATTGGTGCCCTTACCTGTTGAGGTGCATGGATCCACACCTGACTGAAGAATGAAGCATCATGGCTGCTGCCAGGGAGGAAAACAGCAAGGGTCCATTGTGATGTCATCATCCATGTATGCTGAAGGGTACCATTGTGACACGCTCAGTGTTCTGTCTATTGAAATTTTTATGGAGGCTGCCATATTGATTTTCTGGAGGCAGCCATTTTGATTTGCAGATAAACACAGCTGTCATTTCAATGAATAAGAAATGTTGGCAAGGGATTGGATTGCAACCACATAAGTCAGCAAGGACAAAACCTAGTTTATGAGCACTTTTCACTATAGCTGCATTAAAATACTGGGTTGGAACCTGCTTTTGGATTCCTGCAGCATGTAGGGCAGTTACAGAGGTGCTAAGTTCATTTAGTGCTAGCACAGAACTTTGATTGGACAGGCTGGTGCATTCTCATTCTGCCAAAAATGCATAAAATGTATGGTATCTCATGAGAGGTGGTGAGTTGCAGAAGCTAAGCTGAACTGCACCTGCATTTCAGCGGCCAAAAAGCAAGAAACAGAAAAGGCTTAGCTCTGTCTTGGCCACTTTCTATTCCTGTGTTGCGAAAGCTGGTAACGAGGGTTACTCTAAGAGTTCATTTTTCCATACTATCAGGAACAGTTAAGAAGGCTTTTGTGTTCTGGGCTTGCTAATAGACACTGGACAGTATTCCAATCTGCACAGAAGCGCCACTTGTTCCCTCAAACAAATCTTCCATGATCTGACACCTTCGTTTGACACACACAAAAACGTGCCCTTACCTGTTGATTGGTGCCCTTACCTGTTGAGGTGCATGGATCCACACCTGACTGAAGAATGAAGCATCATGGCTGCTGCCAGGGAGGAAAACAGCAAGGGTCCATTGTGATGTCATCATCCATTTATGCTGAAGGGTACCATTGTGACACGCTCAGTGTTCTGTCTATTGAAATTTTTATGGAGGCTGCCATATTGATTTTCTGGAGGCAGCCATTTTGATTTGCAGATAAACACATCTGTCATTTCAATGAATAAGAAATGTTGGCAAGGGATTGGATTGCAACCACATAAGTCAGCAAGGACAAAACCTAGTTTATGAGCACTTTTCACTATAGCTGCATTAAAATACTGGGTTGGAACCTGCTTTTGGATTCCTGCAGCATGTAGGGCAGTTACAGAGGTGCTAAGTTCATTTAGTGCTAGCACAGAACTTTGATTGGACAGGCTGGTGCATTCTCATTCTGCCAACTCCAAAAATGCATACAAGGTATGGTATCTCATGAGAGGTGGTGAGTTGCAGAAGCTAGGCTGAACTGCATCTGCATTTCAGCGGCCAAAAAGCAAGAAACAGAAAAGGCTTAGCTCTGTCTTGGCCACTTTCTATTCCTGTGTTGCGAAAGAGGGCAACGAGAGTTACTCTAAGAGTTCATTTTTCCATACCATCAGGAACAGTTAAGAAGGCTTTTGTGTTCTGGGCTTGCTAATAGACCCTGGACAGTATTCCAATCTGCACAGAAGCGCCACTTGTTCCCTCAAACAAATCTTCCATAATCTGACACCTTCGTTTGACACACACAAAAACGTGCCCTTACCTGTTGATTGGTGCCCTTACCTGTTGAGGTGCATGGATCCACACCTGACTGAAGAATGAAGCATCATGGCTGCTGCCAGGGAGGAAAACAGCAAGGGTCCATTGTGATGTCATCATCCATTTATGCTGAAGGGTACCATTGTGACACGCTCAGTGTTCTGTCTATTGAAATTTTTATGGAGGCTGCCATATTGATTTTCTGGAGGCAGCCATTTTGATTTGCAGATAAACACATCTGTCATTTCAATGAATAAGAAATGTTGGCAAGGGATTGGATTGCAACCACATAAGTCAGCAAGGACAAAACCTAGTTTATGAGCACTTTTCACTATAGCTGCATTAAAATACTGGGTTGGAACCTGCTTTTGGATTCCTGCAGCATGTAGGGCAGTTACAGAGGTGCTAAGTTCATTTAGTGCTAGCACAGAACTTTGATTGGACAGGCTGGTGCATTCTCATTCTGCCAACTCCAAAAATGCATACAAGGTATGGTATCTCATGAGAGGTGGTGAGTTGCAGAAGCTAGGCTGAACTGCATCTGCATTTCAGCGGCCAAAAAGCAAGAAACAGAAAAGGCTTAGCTCTGTCTTGGCCACTTTCTATTCCTGTGTTGCTAAAGAGGGCAACGAGAGTTACTCTAAGAGTTCATTTTTCCATACCATCAGGAACAGTTAAGAAGGCTTTTGTGTTCTGGGCTTGCTAATAGACCCTGGACAGTATTCCAATCTGCACAGAAGCGCCACTTGTTCCCTCAAACAAATCTTCCATAATCTGACACCTTCGTTTGACACACACAAAAACGTGCCCTTACCTGTTGATTGGTGCCCTTACCTGTTGAGGTGCATGGATCCACACCTGACTGAAGAATGAAGCATCATGGCTGCTGCCAGGGAGGAAAACAGCAAGGGTCCATTGTGATGTCATCATCCATGTATGCTGAAGGGTACCATTGTGACACGCTCAGTGTTCTGTCTATTGAAATTTTTATGGAGGCTGCCATATTGATTTTCTGGAGGCAGCCATTTTGATTTGCAGATAAACACAGCTGTCATTTCAATGAATAAGAAATGTTGGCAAGGGATTGGATTGCAACCACATAAGTCAGCAAGGACAAAACCTAGTTTATAAGCACTTTTCACTATAGCTGCATTAAAATACTGGGTTGGAACCTGCTTTTGGATTCCTGCAGCATGTAGGGCAGTTACAGAGGTGCTAAGTTCATTTAGTGCTAGCACAGAACTTTGATTGGACAGGCTGGTGCATTCTCATTCTGCCAAAAATGCATAAAATGTATGGTATCTCATGAGAGGTGGTGAGTTGCAGAAGCTAAGCTGAACTGCACCTGCATTTCAGCGGCCAAAAAGCAAGAAACAGAAAAGGCTTAGCTCTGTCTTGGCCACTTTCTATTCCTGTGTTGCGAAAGCGGGTAACGAGGGTTACTCTAAGAGTTCATTTTTCCATACCATCAGGAACAGTTAAGAAGGCTTTTGTGTTCTGGGCTTGCTAATAGACACTGGACAGTATTCCAATCTGCACAGAAGCGCCACTTGTTCCCTCAAACAAATCTTCCATAATCTGACACCTTCGTTTGACACACACAAAAACGTGCCCTTACCTGTTGATTGGTGCCCTTACCTGTTGAGGTGCATGGATCCACACCTGACTGAAGAATGAAGCATCATGGCTGCTGCCAGGGAGGAAAACAGCAAGGGTCCATTGTGATGTCATCCTCCATGTATGCTGAAGGGTACCATTGTGACATGCTCAGTGTTCTGTCTATTGAAATTTTTATGGAGGCTGCCATATTGATTTTCTGGAGGCAGCCATTTTGATTTGCAGATAAACACAGCTGTCATTTCAATGAATAAGAAATGTTGGCAAGGGATTGGATTGCAACCACATAAGTCAGCAAGGACAAAACCTAGTTTATAAGCACTTTTCACTATAGCTGCATTAAAATACTGGGTTGGAACCTGCTTTTGGATTCCTGCAGCATGTAGGGCAGTTACAGAGGTGCTAAGTTCATTTAGTGCTAGCACAGAACTTTGATTGGACAGGCTGGTGCATTCTCATTCTGCCAAAAATGCATAAAATGTATGGTATCTCATGAGAGGTGGTGAGTTGCAGAAGCTAAGCTGAACTGCACCTGCATTTCAGCGGCCAAAAAGCAAGAAACAGAAAAGGCTTAGCTCTGTCTTGGCCACTTTCTATTCCTGTGTTGCGAAAGCGGGTAACGAGGGTTACTCTAAGAGTTCATTTTTCCATACCATCAGGAACAGTTAAGAAGGCTTTTGTGTTCTGGGCTTGCTAATAGACGCTGGACAGTATTCCAATCTGCACAGAAGCGCCACTTGTTCCCTCAAACAAATCTTCCATAATCTGACACCTTCATTTCACACACACAAAAACGTGCCCTTACCTGTTGATTGGTGCCCTTACCTGTTGAGGTGCATGGATCCACACCTGACTGAAGAATGAAGCATCATGGCTGCTGCCAGGGAGGAAAACAGCAAGGGTCCATTGTGATGTCATCATCCATGTATGCTGAAGGGTACCATTGTGACACGCTCAGTGTTCTGTCTATTGAAATTTTTATGGAGGCTGCCATATTGATTTTCTGGAGGCAGCCATTTTGATTTGCAGATAAACACAGCTGTCATTTCAATGAATAAGAAATGTTGGCAAGGGATTGGATTGCAACCACATAAGTCAGCAAGGACAAAACCTAGTTTATGAGCACTTTTCACTATAGCTGCATTAAAATACTGGGTTGGAACCTGCTTTTGGATTCCTGCAGCATGTAGGGCAGTTACAGAGGTGCTAAGTTCATTTAGTGCTAGCACAGAACTTTGATTGGACAGGCTGGTGCATTCTCATTCTGCCAAAAATGCATAAAATGTATGGTATCTCATGAGAGGTGGTGAGTTGCAGAAGCTAAGCTGAACTGCACCTGCATTTCAGCGGCCAAAAAGCAAGAAACAGAAAAGGCTTAGCTCTGTCTTGGCCACTTTCTATTCCTGTGTTGCGAAAGCGGGTAACGAGAGTTACTCTAAGAGTTCATTTTTCCATACCATCAGGAACAGTTAAGAAGGCTTTTGTGTTCTGGGCTTGCTAATAGACACTGGACAGTATTCCAATCTGCACAGAAGCGCCACTTGTTCCCTCAAACAAATCTTCCATGATCTGACACCTTCGTTTGACACACACAAAAACGTGCCCTTACCTGTTGATTGGTGCCCTTACCTGTTGAGGTGCATGGATCCACACCTGACTGAAGAATGAAGCATCATGGCTGCTGCCAGGGAGGAAAACAGCAAGGGTCCATTGTGATGTCATCATCCATTTATGCTGAAGGGTACCATTGTGACACGCTCAGTGTTCTGTCTATTGAAATTTTTATGGAGGCTGCCATATTGATTTTCTGGAGGCAGCCATTTTGATTTGCAGATAAACACATCTGTCATTTCAATGAATAAGAAATGTTGGCAAGGGATTGGATTGCAACCACATAAGTCAGCAAGGACAAAACCTAGTTTATGAGCACTTTTCACTATAGCTGCATTAAAATACTGGGTTGGAACCTGCTTTTGGATTCCTGCAGCATGTAGGGCAGTTACAGAGGTGCTAAGTTCATTTAGTGCTAGCACAGAACTTTGATTGGACAGGCTGGTGCATTCTCATTCTGCCAACTCCAAAAATGCATACAAGGTATGGTATCTCATGAGAGGTGGTGAGTTGCAGAAGCTAGGCTGAACTGCATCTGCATTTCAGCGGCCAAAAAGCAAGAAACAGAAAAGGCTTAGCTCTGTCTTGGCCACTTTCTATTCCTGTGTTGCTAAAGAGGGCAACGAGAGTTACTCTAAGAGTTCATTTTTCCATACCATCAGGAACAGTTAAGAAGGCTTTTGTGTTCTTTGCTTGCTAATAGACCCTGGACAGTATTCCAATCTGCACAGAAGCGCCACTTGTTCCCTCAAACAAATCTTCCATAATCTGACACCTTCGTTTGACACACACAAAAACGTGCCCTTACTTGTTGATTGGTGCCCTTACCTGTTGAGGTGCATGGATCCACACCTGACTGAAGAATGAAGCATCATGGCTGCTGCCAGGGAGCAAAACAGCAAGGGTCCATTGTGATGTCATCATCCATGTATGCTGAAGGGTACCATTGTGACACGCTCAGTGTTCTGTCTATTGAAATTTTTATGGAGGCTGCCATATTGATTTTCTGGAGGCAGCCATTTTGATTTGCAGATAAACACAGCTGTCATTTCAATGAATAAGAAATGTTGGCAAGGGATTGGATTGCAACCACATAAGTCAGCAAGGACAAAACCTAGTTTATGAGCACTTTTCACTATAGCTGCATTAAAATACTGGGTTGGAACCTGCTTTTGGATTCCTGCAGCATGTAGGGCAGTTACAGAGGTGCTAAGTTCATTTAGTGCTGGCACAGAACTTTGATTGGACAGGCTGGTGCATTCTCATTCTGCCAAAAATGCATAAAATGTATGGTATCTCATGAGAGGTGGTGAGTTGCAGAAGCTAAGCTGAACTGCACCTGCATTTCAGCGGCCAAAAAGCAAGAAACAGAAAAGGCTTAGCTCTGTCTTGGCCACTTTCTATTCCTGTGTTGCGAAAGCGGGTAACGAGGGTTACTCTAAGAGTTCATTTTTCCATACCATCAGGAACAGTTAAGAAGGCTTTTGTGTTCTGGGCTTGCTAATAGACGCTGGACAGTATTCCAATCTGCACAGAAGCGCCACTTGTTCCCTCAAACAAATCTTCCATGATCTGACACCTTCGTTTGACACACACAAAAACGTGCCCTTACCTGTTGATTGGTGCCCTTACCTGTTGAGGTGCATGGATCCACACCTGACTGAAGAATGAAGCATCATGGCTGCTGCCAGGGAGGAAAACAGCAAGGGTCCATTGTGATGTCATCATCCATTTATGCTGAAGGGTACCATTGTGACACGCTCAGTGTTCTGTCTATTGAAATTTTTATGGAGGCTGCCATATTGATTTTCTGGAGGCAGCCATTTTGATTTGCAGATAAACACATCTGTCATTTCAATGAATAAGAAATGTTGGCAAGGGATTGGATTGCAACCACATAAGTCAGCAAGGACAAAACCTAGTTTATGAGCACTTTTCACTATAGCTGCATTAAAATACTGGGTTGGAACCTGCTTTTGGATTCCTGCAGCATGTAGGGCAGTTACAGAGGTGCTAAGTTCATTTAGTGCTAGCACAGAACTTTGATTGGACAGGCTGGTGCATTCTCATTCTGCCAACTCCAAAAATGCATACAAGGTATGGTATCTCATGAGAGGTGGTGAGTTGCAGAAGCTAGGCTGAACTGCATCTGCATTTCAGCGGCCAAAAAGCAAGAAACAGAAAAGGCTTAGCTCTGTCTTGGCCACTTTCTATTCCTGTGTTGCGAAAGAGGGCAACGAGAGTTACTCTAAGAGTTCATTTTTCCATACCATCAGGAACAGTTAAGAAGGCTTTTGTGTTCTGGGCTTGCTAATAGACCCTGGACAGTATTCCAATCTGCACAGAAGCGCCACTTGTTCCCTCAAACAAATCTTCCATGATCTGACACCTTCGTTTGACACACACAAAAACGTGCCCTTACCTGTTGATTGGTGCCCTTACCTGTTGAGGTGCATGGATCCACACCTGACTGAAGAATGAAGCATCATGGCTGCTGCCAGGGAGGAAAACAGCAAGGGTCCATTGTGATGTCATCATCCATTTATGCTGAAGGGTACCATTGTGACACGCTCAGTGTTCTGTCTATTGAAATTTTTATGGAGGCTGCCATATTGATTTTCTGGAGGCAGCCATTTTGATTTGCAGATAAACACATCTGTCATTTCAATGAATAAGAAATGTTGGCAAGGGATTGGATTGCAACCACATAAGTCAGCAAGGACAAAACCTAGTTTATGAGCACTTTTCACTATAGCTGCATTAAAATACTGGGTTGGAACCTGCTTTTGGATTCCTGCAGCATGTAGGGCAGTTACAGAGGTGCTAAGTTCATTTAGTGCTAGCACAGAACTTTGATTGGACAGGCTGGTGCATTCTCATTCTGCCAACTCCAAAAATGCATACAAGGTATGGTATCTCATGAGAGGTGGTGAGTTGCAGAAGCTAGGCTGAACTGCATCTGCATTTCAGCGGCCAAAAAGCAAGAAACAGAAAAGGCTTAGCTCTGTCTTGGCCACTTTCTATTCCTGTGTTGCGAAAGAGGGCAACGAGAGTTACTCTAAGAGTTCATTTTTCCATACCATCAGGAACAGTTAAGAAGGCTTTTGTGTTCTGGGCTTGCTAATAGACCCTGGACAGTATTCCAATCTGCACAGAAGCGCCACTTGTTCCCTCAAACAAATCTTCCATAATCTGACACCTTCGTTTGACACACACAAAAACGTGCCCTTACCTGTTGATTGGTGCCCTTACCTGTTGAGGTGCATGGATCCACACCTGACTGAAGAATGAAGCATCATGGCTGCTGCCAGGGAGGAAAACAGCAAGGGTCCATTGTGATGTCATCATCCATTTATGCTGAAGGGTACCATTGTGACACGCTCAGTGTTCTGTCTATTGAAATTTTTATGGAGGCTGCCATATTGATTTTCTGGAGGCAGCCATTTTGATTTGCAGATAAACACAGCTGTCATTTCAATGAATAAGAAATGTTGGCAAGGGATTGGATTGCAACCACATAAGTCAGCAAGGACAAAACCTAGTTTATGAGCACTTTTCACTATAGCTGCATTAAAATACTGGGTTGGAACCTGCTTTTGGATTCCTGCAGCATGTAGGGCAGTTACAGAGGTGCTAAGTTCATTTAGTGCTAGCACAGAACTTTGATTGGACAGGCTGGTGCATTCTCATTCTGCCAACTCAAAAATGCATAAAATGTATGGTATCTCATGAGAGGTGGTGAGTTGCAGAAGCTAAGCTGAACTGCACCTGCATTTCAGCGGCCAAAAAGCAAGAAACAGAAAAGGCTTAGCTCTGTCTTGGCCACTTTCTATTCCTGTGTTGCGAAAGCGGGTAACGAGGGTTACTCTAAGAGTTCATTTTTCCATACCATCAGGAACAGTTAAGAAGGCTTTTGTGTTCTGGGCTTGCTAATAGACGCTGGACAGTATTCCAATCTGCACAGAAGCGCCACTTGTTCCCTCAAACAAATCTTCCATAATCTGACACCTTCATTTCACACACACAAAAACGTGCCCTTACCTGTTGATTGGTGCCCTTACCTGTTGAGGTGCATGGATCCACACCTGACTGAAGAATGAAGCATCATGGCTGCTGCCAGGGAGGAAAACAGCAAGGGTCCATTGTGATGTCATCATCCATGTATGCTGAAGGGTACCATTGTGACACGCTCAGTGTTCTGTCTATTGAAATTTTTATGGAGGCTGCCATATTGATTTTCTGGAGGCAGCCATTTTGATTTGCAGATAAACACAGCTGTCATTTCAATGAATAAGAAATGTTGGCAAGGGATTGGATTGCAACCACATAAGTCAGCAAGGACAAAACCTAGTTTATGAGCACTTTTCACTATAGCTGCATTAAAATACTGGGTTGGAACCTGCTTTTGGATTCCTGCAGCATGTAGGGCAGTTACAGAGGTGCTAAGTTCATTTAGTGCTAGCACAGAACTTTGATTGGACAGGCTGGTGCATTCTCATTCTGCCAAAAATGCATAAAATGTATGGTATCTCATGAGAGGTGGTGAGTTGCAGAAGCTAAGCTGAACTGCACCTGCATTTCAGCGGCCAAAAAGCAAGAAACAGAAAAGGCTTAGCTCTGTCTTGGCCACTTTCTATTCCTGTGTTGCGAAAGCGGGTAACGAGGGTTACTCTAAGAGTTCATTTTCCATACCATCAGGAACAGTTAAGAAGGCTTTTGTGTTCTGGGCTTGCTAATAGACACTGGACAGTATTCCAATCTGCACAGAAGCGCCACTTGTTCCCTCAAACAAATCTTCCATAATCTGACACCTTCGTTTGACACACACAAAAACGTGCCCTTACCTGTTGATTGGTGCCCTTACCTGTTGAGGTGCATGGATCCACACCTGACTGAAGAATGAAGCATCATGGCTGCTGCCAGGGAGGAAAACAGCAAGGGTCCATTGTGATGTCATCATCCATGTATGCTGAAGGGTACCATTGTGACACGCTCAGTGTTCTGTCTATTGAAATTTTTATGGAGGCTGCCATATTGATTTTCTGGAGGCAGCCATTTTGATTTGCAGATAAACACAGCTGTCATTTCAATGAATAAGAAATGTTGGCAAGGGATTGGATTGCAACCACATAAGTCAGCAAGGACAAAACCTAGTTTATGAGCACTTTTCACTATAGCTGCATTAAAATACTGGGTTGGAACCTGCTTTTGGATTCCTGCAGCATGTAGGGCAGTTACAGAGGTGCTAAGTTCATTTAGTGCTGGCACAGAACTTTGATTGGACAGGCTGGTGCATTCTCATTCTGCCAAAAATGCATAAAATGTATGGTATCTCATGAGAGGTGGTGAGTTGCAGAAGCTAAGCTGAACTGCACCTGCATTTCAGCGGCCAAAAAGCAAGAAACAGAAAAGGCTTAGCTCTGTCTTGGCCACTTTCTATTCCTGTGTTGCGAAAGCGGGTAACGAGGGTTACTCTAAGAGTTCATTTTTCCATACCATCAGGAACAGTTAAGAAGGCTTTTGTGTTCTGGGCTTGCTAATAGACGCTGGACAGTATTCCAATCTGCACAGAAGCGCCACTTGTTCCCTCAAACAAATCTTCCATAATCTGACACCTTCGTTTGACACACACAAAAACGTGCCCTTACCTGTTGATTGGTGCCCTTACCTGTTGAGGTGCATGGATCCACACCTGACTGAAGAATGAAGCATCATGGCTGCTGCCAGGGAGGAAAACAGCAAGGGTCCATTGTGATGTCATCATCCATGTATGCTGAAGGGTACCATTGTGACACGCTCAGTGTTCTGTCTATTGAAATTTTTATGGAGGCTGCCATATTGATTTTCTGGAGGCAGCCATTTTGATTTGCAGATAAACACATCTGTCATTTCAATGAATAAGAAATGTTGGCAAGGGATTGGATTGCAACCACATAAGTCAGCAAGGACAAAACCTAGTTTATGAGCACTTTTCACTATAGCTGCATTAAAATACTGGGTTGGAACCTGCTTTTGGATTCCTGCAGCATGTAGGGCAGTTACAGAGGTGCTAAGTTCATTTAGTGCTAGCACAGAACTTTGATTGGACAGGCTGGTGCATTCTCATTCTGCCAAAAATGCATAAAATGTATGGTATCTCATGAGAGGTGGTGAGTTGCAGAAGCTAAGCTGAACTGCACCTGCATTTCAGCGGCCAAAAAGCAAGAAACAGAAAAGGCTTAGCTCTGTCTTGGCCACTTTCTATTCCTGTGTTGCGAAAGCGGGTAACGAGGGTTACTCTAAGAGTTCATTTTTCCATACCATCAGGAACAGTTAAGAAGGCTTTTGTGTTCTGGGCTTGCTAATAGACACTGGACAGTATTCCAATCTGCACAGAAGCGCCACTTGTTCCCTCAAACAAATCTTCCATAATCTGACACCTTCGTTTGACACACACAAAAACGTGCCCTTACCTGTTGATTGGTGCCCTTACCTGTTGAGGTGCATGGATCCACACCTGACTGAAGAATGAAGCATCATGGCTGCTGCCAGGGAGGAAAACAGCAAGGGTCCATTGTGATGTCATCATCCATGTATGCTGAAGGGTACCATTGTGACACGCTCAGTGTTCTGTCTATTGAAATTTTTATGGAGGCTGCCATATTGATTTTCTGGAGGCAGCCATTTTGATTTGCAGATAAACACAGCTGTCATTTCAATGAATAAGAAATGTTGGCAAGGGATTGGATTGCAACCACATAAGTCAGCAAGGACAAAACCTAGTTTATAAGCACTTTTCACTATAGCTGCATTAAAATACTGGGTTGGAACCTGCTTTTGGATTCCTGCAGCATGTAGGGCAGTTACAGAGGTGCTAAGTTCATTTAGTGCTAGCACAGAACTTTGATTGGACAGGCTGGTGCATTCTCATTCTGCCAAAAATGCATAAAATGTATGGTATCTCATGAGAGGTGGTGAGTTGCAGAAGCTAAGCTGAACTGCACCTGCATTTCAGCGGCCAAAAAGCAAGAAACAGAAAAGGCTTAGCTCTGTCTTGGCCACTTTCTATTCCTGTGTTGCGAAAGCGGGTAACGAGGGTTACTCTAAGAGTTCATTTTTCCATACCATCAGGAACAGTTAAGAAGGCTTTTGTGTTCTGGGCTTGCTAATAGACGCTGGACAGTATTCCAATCTGCACAGAAGCGCCACTTGTTCCCTCAAACAAATCTTCCATAATCTGACACCTTCATTTCACACACACAAAAACGTGCCCTTACCTGTTGATTGGTGCCCTTACCTGTTGAGGTGCATGGATCCACACCTGACTGAAGAATGAAGCATCATGGCTGCTGCCAGGGAGGAAAACAGCAAGGGTCCATTGTGATGTCATCATCCATGTATGCTGAAGGGTACCATTGTGACACGCTCAGTGTTCTGTCTATTGAAATTTTTATGGAGGCTGCCATATTGATTTTCTGGAGGCAGCCATTTTGATTTGCAGATAAACACAGCTGTCATTTCAATGAATAAGAAATGTTGGCAAGGGATTGGATTGCAACCACATAAGTCAGCAAGGACAAAACCTAGTTTATAAGCACTTTTCACTATAGCTGCATTAAAATACTGGGTTGGAACCTGCTTTTGGATTCCTGCAGCATGTAGGGCAGTTACAGAGGTGCTAAGTTCATTTAGTGCTAGCACAGAACTTTGATTGGACAGGCTGGTGCATTCTCATTCTGCCAAAAATGCATAAAATGTATGGTATCTCATGAGAGGTGGTGAGTTGCAGAAGCTAAGCTGAACTGCACCTGCATTTCAGCGGCCAAAAAGCAAGAAACAGAAAAGGCTTAGCTCTGTCTTGGCCACTTTCTATTCCTGTGTTGCGAAAGCGGGTAACGAGGGTTACTCTAAGAGTTCATTTTTCCATACCATCAGGAACAGTTAAGAAGGCTTTTGTGTTCTGGGCTTGCTAATAGACGCTGGACAGTATTCCAATCTGCACAGAAGCGCCACTTGTTCCCTCAAACAAATCTTCCATAATCTGACACCTTCGTTTCACACACACAAAAACGTGCCCTTACCTGTTGATTGGTGCCCTTACCTGTTGAGGTGCATGGATCCACACCTGACTGAAGAATGAAGCATCATGGCTGCTGCCAGGGAGGAAAACAGCAAGGGTCCATTGTGATGTCATCATCCATGTATGCTGAAGGGTACCATTGTGACACGCTCAGTGTTCTGTCTATTGAAATTTTTATGGAGGCTGCCATATTGATTTTCTGGAGGCAGCCATTTTGATTTGCAGATAAACACAGCTGTCATTTCAATGAATAAGAAATGTTGGCAAGGGATTGGATTGCAACCACATAAGTCAGCAAGGACAAAACCTAGTTTATGAGCACTTTTCACTATAGCTGCATTAAAATACTGGGTTGGAACCTGCTTTTGGATTCCTGCAGCATGTAGGGCAGTTACAGAGGTGCTAAGTTCATTTAGTGCTAGCACAGAACTTTGATTGGACAGGCTGGTGCATTCTCATTCTGCCAAAAATGCATAAAATGTATGGTATCTCATGAGAGGTGGTGAGTTGCAGAAGCTAAGCTGAACTGCACCTGCATTTCAGCGGCCAAAAAGCAAGAAACAGAAAAGGCTTAGCTCTGTCTTGGCCACTTTCTATTCCTGTGTTGCGAAAGCGGGTAACGAGGGTTACTCTAAGAGTTCATTTTTCCATACCATCAGGAACAGTTAAGAAGGCTTTTGTGTTCTGGGCTTGCTAATAGACGCTGGACAGTATTCCAATCTGCACAGAAGCGCCACTTGTTCCCTCAAACAAATCTTCCATAATCTGACACCTTCATTTCACACACACAAAAACGTGCCCTTACCTGTTGATTGGTGCCCTTACCTGTTGAGGTGCATGGATCCACACCTGACTGAAGAATGAAGCATCATGGCTGCTGCCAGGGAGGAAAACAGCAAGGGTCCATTGTGATGTCATCATCCATGTATGCTGAAGGGTACCATTGTGACACGCTCAGTGTTCTGTCTATTGAAATTTTTATGGAGGCTGCCATATTGATTTTCTGGAGGCAGCCATTTTGATTTGCAGATAAACACAGCTGTCATTTCAATGAATAAGAAATGTTGGCAAGGGATTGGATTGCAACCACATAAGTCAGCAAGGACAAAACCTAGTTTATGAGCACTTTTCACTATAGCTGCATTAAAATACTGGGTTGGAACCTGCTTTTGGATTCCTGCAGCATGTAGGGCAGTTACAGAGGTGCTAAGTTCATTTAGTGCTAGCACAGAACTTTGATTGGACAGGCTGGTGCATTCTCATTCTGCCAAAAATGCATAAAATGTATGGTATCTCATGAGAGGTGGTGAGTTGCAGAAGCTAAGCTGAACTGCACCTGCATTTCAGCGGCCAAAAAGCAAGAAACAGAAAAGGCTTAGCTCTGTCTTGGCCACTTTCTATTCCTGTGTTGCGAAAGCGGGTAACGAGAGTTACTCTAAGAGTTCATTTTTCCATACCATCAGGAACAGTTAAGAAGGCTTTTGTGTTCTGGGCTTGCTAATAGACCCTGGACAGTATTCCAATCTGCACAGAAGCGCCACTTGTTCCCTCAAACAAATCTTCCATAATCTGACACCTTCGTTTGACACACACAAAAACGTGCCCTTACCTGTTGATTGGTGCCCTTACCTGTTGAGGTGCATGGATCCACACCTGACTGAAGAATGAAGCATCATGGCTGCTGCCAGGGAGGAAAACAGCAAGGGTCCATTGTGATGTCATCATCCATGTATGCTGAAGGGTACCATTGTGACACGCTCAGTGTTCTGTCTATTGAAATTTTTATGGAGGCTGCCATATTGATTTTCTGGAGGCAGCCATTTTGATTTGCAGATAAACACATCTGTCATTTCAATGAATAAGAAATGTTGGCAAGGGATTGGATTGCAACCACATAAGTCAGCAAGGACAAAACCTAGTTTATGAGCACTTTTCACTATAGCTGCATTAAAATACTGGGTTGGAACCTGCTTTTGGATTCCTGCAGCATGTAGGGCAGTTACAGAGGTGCTAAGTTCATTTAGTGCTAGCACAGAACTTTGATTGGACAGGCTGGTGCATTCTCATTCTGCCAACTCCAAAATGCATAAAATGTATGGTATCTCATGAGAGGTGGTGAGTTGCAGAAGCTAAGCTGAACTGCATCTGCATTTCAGCGGCCAAAAAGCAAGAAACAGAAAAGGCTTAGCTCTGTCTTGGCCACTTTCTATTCCTGTGTTGCGAAAGCGGGCAACGAGAGTTACTCTAAGAGTTCATTTTTCCATACCATCAGGAACAGTTAAGAAGGCTTTTGTGTTCTGGGCTTGCTAATAGACGCTGGACAGTATTCCAATCTGCACAGAAGCGCCACTTGTTCCCTCAAACAAATCTTCCATAATCTGACACCTTCGTTTGACACACACAAAACGTGCCCTTACCTGTTGATTGGTGCCCTTACCTGTTGAGGTGCATGGATCCACACCTGACTGAAGAATGAAGCATCATGGCTGCTGCCAGGGAGGAAAACAGCAAGGGTCCATTGTGATGTCATCATCCATGTATGCTGAAGGGTACCATTGTGACACGCTCAGTGTTCTGTCTATTGAAATTTTTATGGAGGCTGCCATATTGATTTTCTGGAGGCAGCCATTTTGATTTGCAGATAAACACAGCTGTCATTTCAATGAATAAGAAATGTTGGCAAGGGATTGGATTGCAACCACATAAGTCAGCAAGGACAAAACCTAGTTTATGAGCACTTTTCACTATAGCTGCATTAAAATACTGGGTTGGAACCTGCTTTTGGATTCCTGCAGCATGTAGGGCAGTTACAGAGGTGCTAAGTTCATTTAGTGCTAGCACAGAACTTTGATTGGACAGGCTGGTGCATTCTCATTCTGCCAAAAATGCATAAAATGTATGGTATCTCATGAGAGGTGGTGAGTTGCAGAAGCTAAGCTGAACTGCACCTGCATTTCAGCGGCCAAAAAGCAAGAAACAGAAAAGGCTTAGCTCTGTCTTGGCCACTTTCTATTCCTGTGTTGCGAAAGCGGGTAACGAGGGTTACTCTAAGAGTTCATTTTTCCATACCATCAGGAACAGTTAAGAAGGCTTTTGTGTTCTGGGCTTGCTAATAGACGCTGGACAGTATTCCAATCTGCACAGAAGCGCCACTTGTTCCCTCAAACAAATCTTCCATGATCTGACACCTTCGTTTGACACACACAAAAACGTGCCCTTACCTGTTGATTGGTGCCCTTACCTGTTGAGGTGCATGGATCCACACCTGACTGAAGAATGAAGCATCATGGCTGCTGCCAGGGAGGAAAACAGCAAGGGTCCATTGTGATGTCATCATCCATTTATGCTGAAGGGTACCATTGTGACACGCTCAGTGTTCTGTCTATTGAAATTTTTATGGAGGCTGCCATATTGATTTTCTGGAGGCAGCCATTTTGATTTGCAGATAAACACATCTGTCATTTCAATGAATAAGAAATGTTGGCAAGGGATTGGATTGCAACCACATAAGTCAGCAAGGACAAAACCTAGTTTATGAGCACTTTTCACTATAGCTGCATTAAAATACTGGGTTGGAACCTGCTTTTGGATTCCTGCAGCATGTAGGGCAGTTACAGAGGTGCTAAGTTCATTTAGTGCTAGCACAGAACTTTGATTGGACAGGCTGGTGCATTCTCATTCTGCCAACTCCAAAAATGCATACAAGGTATGGTATCTCATGAGAGGTGGTGAGTTGCAGAAGCTAGGCTGAACTGCATCTGCATTTCAGCGGCCAAAAAGCAAGAAACAGAAAAGGCTTAGCTCTGTCTTGGCCACTTTCTATTCCTGTGTTGCGAAAGAGGGCAACGAGAGTTACTCTAAGAGTTCATTTTTCCATACCATCAGGAACAGTTAAGAAGGCTTTTGTGTTCTGGGCTTGCTAATAGACCCTGGACAGTATTCCAATCTGCACAGAAGCGCCACTTGTTCCCTCAAACAAATCTTCCATGATCTGACACCTTCGTTTGACACACACAAAAACGTGCCCTTACCTGTTGATTGGTGCCCTTACCTGTTGAGGTGCATGGATCCACACCTGACTGAAGAATGAAGCATCATGGCTGCTGCCAGGGAGGAAAACAGCAAGGGTCCATTGTGATGTCATCATCCATTTATGCTGAAGGGTACCATTGTGACACGCTCAGTGTTCTGTCTATTGAAATTTTTATGGAGGCTGCCATATTGATTTTCTGGAGGCAGCCATTTTGATTTGCAGATAAACACATCTGTCATTTCAATGAATAAGAAATGTTGGCAAGGGATTGGATTGCAACCACATAAGTCAGCAAGGACAAAACCTAGTTTATGAGCACTTTTCACTATAGCTGCATTAAAATACTGGGTTGGAACCTGCTTTTGGATTCCTGCAGCATGTAGGGCAGTTACAGAGGTGCTAAGTTCATTTAGTGCTAGCACAGAACTTTGATTGGACAGGCTGGTGCATTCTCATTCTGCCAACTCCAAAAATGCATACAAGGTATGGTATCTCATGAGAGGTGGTGAGTTGCAGAAGCTAGGCTGAACTGCATCTGCATTTCAGCGGCCAAAAAGCAAGAAACAGAAAAGGCTTAGCTCTGTCTTGGCCACTTTCTATTCCTGTGTTGCGAAAGAGGGCAACGAGAGTTACTCTAAGAGTTCATTTTTCCATACCATCAGGAACAGTTAAGAAGGCTTTTGTGTTCTGGGCTTGCTAATAGACCCTGGACAGTATTCCAATCTGCACAGAAGCGCCACTTGTTCCCTCAAACAAATCTTCCATAATCTGACACCTTCGTTTGACACACACAAAAACGTGCCCTTACCTGTTGATTGGTGCCCTTACCTGTTGAGGTGCATGGATCCACACCTGACTGAAGAATGAAGCATCATGGCTGCTGCCAGGGAGGAAAACAGCAAGGGTCCATTGTGATGTCATCATCCATGTATGCTGAAGGGTACCATTGTGACACGCTCAGTGTTCTGTCTATTGAAATTTTTATGGAGGCTGCCATATTGATTTTCTGGAGGCAGCCATTTTGATTTGCAGATAAACACAGCTGTCATTTCAATGAATAAGAAATGTTGGCAAGGGATTGGATTGCAACCACATAAGTCAGCAAGGACAAAACCTAGTTTATGAGCACTTTTCACTATAGCTGCATTAAAATACTGGGTTGGAACCTGCTTTTGGATTCCTGCAGCATGTAGGGCAGTTACAGAGGTGCTAAGTTCATTTAGTGCTAGCACAGAACTTTGATTGGACAGGCTGGTGCATTCTCATTCTGCCAAAAATGCATAAAATGTATGGTATCTCATGAGAGGTGGTGAGTTGCAGAAGCTAAGCTGAACTGCACCTGCATTTCAGCGGCCAAAAAGCAAGAAACAGAAAAGGCTTAGCTCTGTCTTGGCCACTTTCTATTCCTGTGTTGCGAAAGCGGGTAACGAGGGTTACTCTAAGAGTTCATTTTTCCATACCATCAGGAACAGTTAAGAAGGCTTTTGTGTTCTGGGCTTGCTAATAGACGCTGGACAGTATTCCAATCTGCACAGAAGCGCCACTTGTTCCCTCAAACAAATCTTCCATAATCTGACACCTTCATTTCACACACACAAAAACGTGCCCTTACCTGTTGATTGGTGCCCTTACCTGTTGAGGTGCATGGATCCACACCTGACTGAAGAATGAAGCATCATGGCTGCTGCCAGGGAGGAAAACAGCAAGGGTCCATTGTGATGTCATCATCCATGTATGCTGAAGGGTACCATTGTGACACGCTCAGTGTTCTGTCTATTGAAATTTTTATGGAGGCTGCCATATTGATTTTCTGGAGGCAGCCATTTTGATTTGCAGATAAACACAGCTGTCATTTCAATGAATAAGAAATGTTGGCAAGGGATTGGATTGCAACCACATAAGTCAGCAAGGACAAAACCTAGTTTATGAGCACTTTTCACTATAGCTGCATTAAAATACTGGGTTGGAACCTGCTTTTGGATTCCTGCAGCATGTAGGGCAGTTACAGAGGTGCTAAGTTCATTTAGTGCTAGCACAGAACTTTGATTGGACAGGCTGGTGCATTCTCATTCTGCCAAAAATGCATAAAATGTATGGTATCTCATGAGAGGTGGTGAGTTGCAGAAGCTAAGCTGAACTGCACCTGCATTTCAGCGGCCAAAAAGCAAGAAACAGAAAAGGCTTAGCTCTGTCTTGGCCACTTTCTATTCCTGTGTTGCGAAAGCTGGTAACGAGGGTTACTCTAAGAGTTCATTTTTCCATACCATCAGGAACAGTTAAGAAGGCTTTTGTGTTCTGGGCTTGCTAATAGACACTGGACAGTATTCCAATCTGCACAGAAGCGCCACTTGTTCCCTCAAACAAATCTTCCATAATCTGACACCTTCGTTTGACACACACAAAAACGTGCCCTTACCTGTTGATTGGTGCCCTTACCTGTTGAGGTGCATGGATCCACACCTGACTGAAGAATGAAGCATCATGGCTGCTGCCAGGGAGGAAAACAGCAAGGGTCCATTGTGATGTCATCATCCATGTATGCTGAAGGGTACCATTGTGACACGCTCAGTGTTCTGTCTATTGAAATTTTTATGGAGGCTGCCATATTGATTTTCTGGAGGCAGCCATTTTGATTTGCAGATAAACACAGCTGTCATTTCAATGAATAAGAAATGTTGGCAAGGGATTGGATTGCAACCACATAAGTCAGCAAGGACAAAACCTAGTTTATGAGCACTTTTCACTATAGCTGCATTAAAATACTGGGTTGGAACCTGCTTTTGGATTCCTGCAGCATGTAGGGCAGTTACAGAGGTGCTAAGTTCATTTAGTGCTAGCACAGAACTTTGATTGGACAGGCTGGTGCATTCTCATTCTGCCAAAAATGCATAAAATGTATGGTATCTCATGAGAGGTGGTGAGTTGCAGAAGCTAAGCTGAACTGCACCTGCATTTCAGCGGCCAAAAAGCAAGAAACAGAAAAGGCTTAGCTCTGTCTTGGCCACTTTCTATTCCTGTGTTGCGAAAGCGGGTAACGAGGGTTACTCTAAGAGTTCATTTTTCCATACCATCAGGAACAGTTAAGAAGGCTTTTGTGTTCTGGGCTTGCTAATAGACACTGGACAGTATTCCAATCTGCACAGAAGCGCCACTTGTTCCCTCAAACAAATCTTCCATAATCTGACACCTTCGTTTGACACACACAAAAACGTGCCCTTACCTGTTGATTGGTGCCCTTACCTGTTGAGGTGCATGGATCCACACCTGACTGAAGAATGAAGCATCATGGCTGCTGCCAGGGAGGAAAACAGCAAGGGTCCATTGTGATGTCATCCTCCATGTATGCTGAAGGGTACCATTGTGACATGCTCAGTGTTCTGTCTATTGAAATTTTTATGGAGGCTGCCATATTGATTTTCTGGAGGCAGCCATTTTGATTTGCAGATAAACACAGCTGTCATTTCAATGAATAAGAAATGTTGGCAAGGGATTGGATTGCAACCACATAAGTCAGCAAGGACAAAACCTAGTTTATAAGCACTTTTCACTATAGCTGCATTAAAATACTGGGTTGGAACCTGCTTTTGGATTCCTGCAGCATGTAGGGCAGTTACAGAGGTGCTAAGTTCATTTAGTGCTAGCACAGAACTTTGATTGGACAGGCTGGTGCATTCTCATTCTGCCAAAAATGCATAAAATGTATGGTATCTCATGAGAGGTGGTGAGTTGCAGAAGCTAAGCTGAACTGCACCTGCATTTCAGCGGCCAAAAAGCAAGAAACAGAAAAGGCTTAGCTCTGTCTTGGCCACTTTCTATTCCTGTGTTGCGAAAGCTGGTAACGAGGGTTACTCTAAGAGTTCATTTTTCCATACTATCAGGAACAGTTAAGAAGGCTTTTGTGTTCTGGGCTTGCTAATAGGCACTGGACAGTATTCCAATCTGCACAGAAGCGCCACTTGTTTCCTCAAACAAATCTTCCATGATCTGACACCTTCGTTTGACACACACAAAAACGTGCCCTTACCTGTTGATTGGTGCCCTTACCTGTTGAGATGCATGGATCCACACCTGACTGAAGAATGAAGCATCATGGCTGCTGCCAGGGAGGAAAACAGGAACCATCAGGAACAGTTAAGAAGGCTTTTGTGTTCTGGGCTTGCTAATAGACGCTGGACAGTATTCCAATCTGCACAGAAGCGCCACTTGTTCCCTCAAACAAATCTTCCATAATCTGACACCTTCATTTCACACACACAAAAACGTGCCCTTACCTGTTGATTGGTGCCCTTACCTGTTGAGATGCATGGATCCACACCTGACTGAAGAATGAAGCATCATGGCTGCTGCCAGGGAGGAAAACAGCAAGGGTCCATTGTGATGTCATCATCCATGTATGCTGAAGGGTACCATTGTGACACGCTCAGTGTTCTGTCTATTGAAATTTTTATGGAGGCTGCCATATTGATTTTCTGGAGGCAGCCATTTTGATTTGCAGATAAACACAGCTGTCATTTCAATGAATAAGAAATGTTGGCAAGGGATTGGATTGCAACCACATAAGTCAGCAAGGACAAAACCTAGTTTATAAGCACTTTTCACTATAGCTGCATTAAAATACTGGGTTGGAACCTGCTTTTGGATTCCTGCAGCATGTAGGACAGTTACAGAGGTGCTAAGTTCATTTAGTGCTAGCACAGAACTTTGATTGGACAGGCTGGTGCATTCTCATTCTGCCAAAAATGCATAAAATGTATGGTATCTCATGAGAGGTGGTGAGTTGCAGAAGCTAAGCTGAACTGCACCGGCATTTCAGCGGCCAAAAAGCAAGAAACAGAAAAGGCTTAGCTCTGTCTTGGCCACTTTCTATTCCTGTGTTGCGAAAGCGGGTAACGAGGGTTACTCTAAGAGTTCATTTTTCCATACCATCAGGAACAGTTAAGAAGGCTTTTGTGTTCTGGGCTTGCTAATAGACGCTGGACAGTATTCCAATCTGCACAGAAGCGCCACTTGTTCCCTCAAACAAATCTTCCATAATCTGACACCTTCATTTCACACACACAAAAACGTGCCCTTACCTGTTGATTGGTGCCCTTACCTGTTGAGGTGCATGGATCCACACCTGACTGAAGAATGAAGCATCATGGCTGCTGCCAGGGAGGAAAACAGCAAGGGTCCATTGTGATGTCATCATCCATGTATGCTGAAGGGTACCATTGTGACACGCTCAGTGTTCTGTCTATTGAAATTTTTATGGAGGCTGCCATATTGATTTTCTGGAGGCAGCCATTTTGATTTGCAGATAAACACAGCTGTCATTTCAATGAATAAGAAATGTTGGCAAGGGATTGGATTGCAACCACATAAGTCAGCAAGGACAAAACCTAGTTTATGAGCACTTTTCACTATAGCTGCATTAAAATACTGGGTTGGAACCTGCTTTTGGATTCCTGCAGCATGTAGGGCAGTTACAGAGGTGCTAAGTTCATTTAGTGCTGGCACAGAACTTTGATTGGACAGGCTGGTGCATTCTCATTCTGCCAAAAATGCATAAAATGTATGGTATCTCATGAGAGGTGGTGAGTTGCAGAAGCTAAGCTGAACTGCACCTGCATTTCAGCGGCCAAAAAGCAAGAAACAGAAAAGGCTTAGCTCTGTCTTGGCCACTTTCTATTCCTGTGTTGCGAAAGCGGGTAACGAGGGTTACTCTAAGAGTTCATTTTTCCATACCATCAGGAACAGTTAAGAAGGCTTTTGTGTTCTGGGCTTGCTAATAGACGCTGGACAGTATTCCAATCTGCACAGAAGCGCCACTTGTTCCCTCAAACAAATCTTCCATAATCTGACACCTTCATTTCACACACACAAAAACGTGCCCTTACCTGTTGATTGGTGCCCTTACCTGTTGAGGTGCATGGATCCACACCTGACTGAAGAATGAAGCATCATGGCTGCTGCCAGGGAGGAAAACAGCAAGGGTCCATTGTGATGTCATCATCCATGTATGCTGAAGGGTACCATTGTGACACGCTCAGTGTTCTGTCTATTGAAATTTTTATGGAGGCTGCCATATTGATTTTCTGGAGGCAGCCATTTTGATTTGCAGATAAACACAGCTGTCATTTCAATGAATAAGAAATGTTGGCAAGGGATTGGATTGCAACCACATAAGTCAGCAAGGACAAAACCTAGTTTATGAGCACTTTTCACTATAGCTGCATTAAAATACTGGGTTGGAACCTGCTTTTGGATTCCTGCAGCATGTAGGGCAGTTACAGAGGTGCTAAGTTCATTTAGTGCTGGCACAGAACTTTGATTGGACAGGCTGGTGCATTCTCATTCTGCCAAAAATGCATAAAATGTATGGTATCTCATGAGAGGTGGTGAGTTGCAGAAGCTAAGCTGAACTGCACCTGCATTTCAGCGGCCAAAAAGCAAGAAACAGAAAAGGCTTAGCTCTGTCTTGGCCACTTTCTATTCCTGTGTTGCGAAAGCGGGTAACGAGGGTTACTCTAAGAGTTCATTTTTCCATACCATCAGGAACAGTTAAGAAGGCTTTTGTGTTCTGGGCTTGCTAATAGACGCTGGACAGTATTCCAATCTGCACAGAAGCGCCACTTGTTCCTTCAAACAAATCTTCCATAATCTGACACCTTCATTTCACACACACAAAAACGTGCCCTTACCTGTTGATTGGTGCCCTTACCTGTTGAGGTGCATGGATCCACACCTGACTGAAGAATGAAGCATCATGGCTACTGCCAGGGAGGAAAACAGCAAGGGTCCATTGTGATGTCATCATCCATGTATGCTGAAGGGTACCATTGTGACACGCTCAGTGTTCTGTCTATTGAAATTTTTATGGAGGCTGCCATATTGATTTTCTGGAGGCAGCCATTTTGATTTGCAGATAAACACATCTGTCATTTCAATGAATAAGAAATGTTGGCAAGGGATTGGATTGCAACCACATAAGTCAGCAAGGACAAAACCTAGTTTATGAGCACTTTTCACTATAGCTGCATTAAAATACTGGGTTGGAACCTGCTTTTGGATTCCTGCAGCATGTAGGGCAGTTACAGAGGTGCTAAGTTCATTTAGTGCTGGCACAGAACTTTGATTGGACAGGCTGGTGCATTCTCATTCTGCCAAAAATGCATAAAATGTATGGTATCTCATGAGAGGTGGTGAGTTGCAGAAGCTAAGCTGAACTGCACCGGCATTTCAGCGGCCAAAAAGCAAGAAACAGAAAAGGCTTAGCTCTGTCTTGGCCACTTTCTATTCCTGTGTTGCGAAAGCGGGTAACGAGGGTTACTCTAAGAGTTCATTTTTCCATGCCATCAGGAACAGTTAAGAAGGCTTTTGTGTTCTGGGCTTGCTAATAGACGCTGGACAGTATTCCAATCTGCACAGAAGCGCCACTTGTTCCCTCAAACAAATCTTCCATAATCTGACACCTTCATTTCACACACACAAAAACGTGCCCTTACCTGTTGATTGGTGCCCTTACCTGTTGAGGTGCATGGATCCACACCTGACTGAAGAATGAAGCATCATGGCTGCTGCCAGGGAGGAAAACAGCAAGGGTCCATTGTGATGTCATCCTCCATGTATGCTGAAGGGTACCATTGTGACACGCTCAGTGTTCTGTCTATTGAAATTTTTATGGAGGCTGCCATATTGATTTTCTGGAGGCAGCCATTTTGATTTGCAGATAAACACAGCTGTCATTTCAATGAATAAGAAATGTTGGCAAGGGATTGGATTGCAACCACATAAGTCAGCAAGGACAAAACCTAGTTTATAAGCACTTTTCACTATAGCTGCATTAAAATACTGGGTTGGAACCTGCTTTTGGATTCCTGCAGCATGTAGGGCAGTTACAGAGGTGCTAAGTTCATTTAGTGCTAGCACAGAACTTTGATTGGACAGGCTGGTGCATTCTCATTCTGCCAAAAATGCATAAAATGTATGGTATCTCATGAGAGGTGGTGAGTTGCAGAAGCTAAGCTGAACTGCACCTGCATTTCAGCGGCCAAAAAGCAAGAAACAGAAAAGGCTTAGCTCTGTCTTGGCCACTTTCTATTCCTGTGTTGCGAAAGCAGGTAACGAGAGTTACTCTAAGAGTTCATTTTTCCATACCATCAGGAACAGTTAAGAAGGCTTTTGTGTTCTGGGCTTGCTAATAGACACTGGACAGTATTCCAATCTGCACAGAAGCGGCACTTGTTCCCTCAAACAAATCTTCCATAATCTGACACCTTCGTTTGACACACACAAAAACGTGCCCTCACCTGTTGATTGGTGCCCTTACCTGTTGAGGTGCATGGATCCACACCTGACTAAAGAATGAAGCATCATGGCTGCTGCCAGGGAGGAAAACAGCAAGGGTCCATTGTGATGTCATCATCCATTTATGCTGAAGGGTACCATTGTGACACGCTCAGTGTTCTGTCTATTGAAATTTTTATGGAGGCTGCCATATTGATTTTCTGGAGGCAGCCATTTTGATTTGCAGATAAACACATCTGTCATTTCAATGAATAAGAAATGTTGGCAAGGGATTGGATTGCAACCACATAAGTCAGCAAGGACAAAACCTAGTTTATGAGCACTTTTCACTATAGCTGCATTAAAATACTGGGTTGGAACCTGCTTTTGGATTCCTGCAGCATGTAGGGCAGTTACAGAGGTGCTAAGTTCATTTAGTGCTAGCACAGAACTTTGATTGAACAGGCTGGTGCATTCTCATTCTGCCAACTCCAAAAATGCATACAAGGTATGGTATCTCATGAGAGGTGGTGAGTTGCAGAAGCTAAGCTGAACTGCATCTGCATTTCAGCAGCCAAAAAGCAAGAAACAGAAAAGGCTTAGCTCTGTCTTGGCCACTTTCTATTCCTGTGTTGCGAAAGCGGGTAACGAGGGTTACTCTAAGAGTTCATTTTTCCATACCATCAGGAACAGTTAAGAAGGCTTTTGTGTTCTGGGCTTGCTAATAGACGCTGGACAGTATTCCAATCTGCACAGAAGCGCCACTTGTTCCCTCAAACAAATCTTCCATAATCTGACACCTTCATTTCACACACACAAAAACGTGCCCTTACCTGTTGATTGGTGCCCTTACCTGTTGAGGTGCATGGATCCACACCTGACTGAAGAATGAAGCATCATGGCTGCTGCCAGGGAGGAAAACAGCAAGGGTCCATTGTGATGTCATCATCCATGTATGCTGAAGGGTACCATTGTGACACGCTCAGTGTTCTGTCTATTGAAATTTTTATGGAGGCTGCCATATTGATTTTCTGGAGGCAGCCATTTTGATTTGCAGATAAACACAGCTGTCATTTCAATGAATAAGAAATGTTGGCAAGGGATTGGATTGCAACCACATAAGTCAGCAAGGACAAAACCTAGTTTATAAGCACTTTTCACTATAGCTGCATTAAAATACTGGGTTGGAACCTGCTTTTGGATTCCTGCAGCATGTAGGGCAGTTACAGAGGTGCTAAGTTCATTTAGTGCTAGCACAGAACTTTGATTGGACAGGCTGGTGCATTCTCATTCTGCCAAAAATGCATAAAATGTATGGTATCTCATGAGAGGTGGTGAGTTGCAGAAGCTAAGCTGAACTGCACCTGCATTTCAGCGGCCAAAAAGCAAGAAACAGAAAAGGCTTAGCTCTGTCTTGGCCACTTTCTATTCCTGTGTTGCGAAAGCTGGTAACGAGGATACTCTAAGAGTTCATTTTTCCATACTATCAGGAACAGTTAAGAAGGCTTTTGTGTTCTGGGCTTGCTAATAGACACTGGACAGTATTCCAATCTGCACAGAAGCGCCACTTGTTTCCTCAAACAAATCTTCCATGATCTGACACCTTCGTTTGACACACACAAAAACGTGCCCTTACCTGTTGATTGGTGCCCTTACCTGTTGAGGTGCATGGATCCACACCTGACTGAAGAATGAAGCATCATGGCTGCTGCCAGGGAGGAAAACAGCAAGGGTCCATTGTGATGTCATCATCCATGTATGCTGAAGGGTACCATTGTGACACGCTCAGTGTTCTGTCTATTGAAATTTTTATGGAGGCTGCCATATTGATTTTCTGGAGGCAGCCATTTTGATTTGCAGATAAACACAGCTGTCATTTCAATGAATAAGAAATGTTGGCAAGGGATTGGATTGCAACCACATAAGTCAGCAAGGACAAAACCTAGTTTATGAGCACTTTTCACTATAGCTGCATTAAAATGCTGGGTTGGAACCTGCTTTTGGATTCCTGCAGCATGTAGGGCAGTTACAGAGGTGCTAAGTTCATTTAGTGCTGGCACAGAACTTTGATTGGACAGGCTGGTGCATTCTCATTCTGCCAAAAATGCATAAAATGTATGGTATCTCATGAGAGGTGGTGAGTTGCAGAAGCTAAGCTGAACTGCACCTGCATTTCAGCGGCCAAAAAGCAAGAAACAGAAAAGGCTTAGCTCTGTCTTGGCCACTTTCTATTCCTGTGTTGCGAAAGCGGGTAACGAGGGTTACTCTAAGAGTTCATTTTTCCATACCATCAGGAACAGTTAAGAAGGCTTTTGTGTTCTGGGCTTGCTAATAGACGCTGGACAGTATTCCAATCTGCACAGAAGCGCCACTTGTTCCTTCAAACAAATCTTCCATAATCTGACACCTTCATTTCACACACACAAAAACGTGCCCTTACCTGTTGATTGGTGCCCTTACCTGTTGAGGTGCATGGATCCACACCTGACTGAAGAATGAAGCATCATGGCTACTGCCAGGGAGGAAAACAGCAAGGGTCCATTGTGATGTCATCATCCATGTATGCTGAAGGGTACCATTGTGACACGCTCAGTGTTCTGTCTATTGAAATTTTTATGGAGGCTGCCATATTGATTTTCTGGAGGCAGCCATTTTGATTTGCAGATAAACACATCTGTCATTTCAATGAATAAGAAATGTTGGCAAGGGATTGGATTGCAACCACATAAGTCAGCAAGGACAAAACCTAGTTTATGAGCACTTTTCACTATAGCTGCATTAAAATACTGGGTTGGAACCTGCTTTTGGATTCCTGCAGCATGTAGGGCAGTTACAGAGGTGCTAAGTTCATTTAGTGCTGGCACAGAACTTTGATTGGACAGGCTGGTGCATTCTCATTCTGCCAAAAATGCATAAAATGTATGGTATCTCATGAGAGGTGGTGAGTTGCAGAAGCTAAGCTGAACTGCACCGGCATTTCAGCGGCCAAAAGCAAGAAACAGAAAAGGCTTAGCTCTGTCTTGGCCACTTTCTATTCCTGTGTTGCGAAGCGGGTAACGAGGGTTACTCTAAGAGTTCATTTTTCCATACCATCAGGAACAGTTAAGAAGGCTTTTGTGTTCTGGGCTTGCTAATAGACGCTGGACAGTATTCCAATCTGCACAGAAGCGCCACTTGTTCCCTCAAACAAATCTTCCATAATCTGACACCTTCATTTCACACACACAAAAACGTGCCCTTACCTGTTGATTGGTGCCCTTACCTGTTGAGGTGCATGGATCCACACCTGACTGAAGAATGAAGCATCATGGCTGCTGCCAGGGAGGAAAACAGCAAGGGTCCATTGTGATGTCATCATCCATGTATGCTGAAGGGTACCATTGTGACACGCTCAGTGTTCTGTCTATTGAAATTTTTATGGAGGCTGCCATATTGATTTTCTGGAGGCAGCCATTTTGATTTGCAGATAAACACAGCTGTCATTTCAATGAATAAGAAATGTTGGCAAGGGATTGGATTGCAACCACATAAGTCAGCAAGGACAAAACCTAGTTTATAAGCACTTTTCACTATAGCTGCATTAAAATACTGGGTTGGAACCTGCTTTTGGATTCCTGCAGCATGTAGGGCAGTTACAGAGGTGCTAAGTTCATTTAGTGCTAGCACAGAACTTTGATTGGACAGGCTGGTGCATTCTCATTCTGCCAAAAATGCATAAAATGTATGGTATCTCATGAGAGGTGGTGAGTTGCAGAAGCTAAGCTGAACTGCACCTGCATTTCAGCGGCCAAAAAGCAAGAAACAGAAAAGGCTTAGCTCTGTCTTGGCCACTTTCTATTCCTGTGTTGCGAAAGCGGGTAACGAGGGTTACTCTAAGAGTTCATTTTTCCATACCATCAGGAACAGTTAAGAAGGCTTTTGTGTTCTGGGCTTGCTAATAGACACTGGACAGTATTCCAATCTGCACAGAAGCGCCACTTGTTCCCTCAAACAAATCTTCCATAATCTGACACCTTCGTTTGACACACACAAAAACGTGCCCTTACCTGTTGATTGGTGCCCTTACCTGTTGAGGTGCATGGATCCACACCTGACTGAAGAATGAAGCATCATGGCTGCTGCCAGGGAGGAAAACAGCAAGGGTCCATTGTGATGTCATCCTCCATGTATGCTGAAGGGTACCATTGTGACATGCTCAGTGTTCTGTCTATTGAAATTTTTATGGAGGCTGCCATATTGATTTTCTGGAGGCAGCCATTTTGATTTGCAGATAAACACAGCTGTCATTTCAATGAATAAGAAATGTTGGCAAGGGATTGGATTGCAACCACATAAGTCAGCAAGGACAAAACCTAGTTTATAAGCACTTTTCACTATTGCTGCATTAAAATACTGGGTTGGAACCTGCTTTTGGATTCCTGCAGCATGTAGGGCAGTTACAGAGGTGCTAAGTTCATTTAGTGCTAGCACAGAACTTTGATTGGACAGGCTGGTGCATTCTCATTCTGCCAAAAATGCATAAAATGTATGGTATCTCATGAGAGGTGGTGAGTTGCAGAAGCTAAGCTGAACTGCACCTGCATTTCAGCGGCCAAAAAGCAAGAAACAGAAAAGGCTTAGCTCTGTCTTGGCCACTTTCTATTCCTGTGTTGCGAAAGCAGGTAACGAGAGTTACTCTAAGAGTTCATTTTTCCATACCATCAGGAACAGTTAAGAAGGCTTTTGTGTTCTGGGCTTGCTAATAGACACTGGACAGTATTCCAATCTGCACAGAAGCGGCACTTGTTCCCTCAAACAAATCTTCCATAATCTGACACCTTCGTTTGACACACACAAAAACGTGCCCTCACCTGTTGATTGGTGCCCTTACCTGTTGAGGTGCATGGATCCACACCTGACTAAAGAATGAAGCATCATGGCTGCTGCCAGGGAGGAAAACAGCAAGGGTCCATTGTGATGTCATCATCCATTTATGCTGAAGGGTACCATTGTGACACGCTCAGTGTTCTGTCTATTGAAATTTTTATGGAGGCTGCCATATTGATTTTCTGGAGGCAGCCATTTTGATTTGCAGATAAACACATCTGTCATTTCAATGAATAAGAAATGTTGGCAAGGGATTGGATTGCAACCACATAAGTCAGCAAGGACAAAACCTAGTTTATGAGCACTTTTCACTATAGCTGCATTAAAATACTGGGTTGGAACCTGCTTTTGGATTCCTGCAGCATGTAGGGCAGTTACAGAGGTGCTAAGTTCATTTAGTGCTAGCACAGAACTTTGATTGAACAGGCTGGTGCATTCTCATTCTGCCAACTCCAAAAATGCATACAAGGTATGGTATCTCATGAGAGGTGGTGAGTTGCAGAAGCTAAGCTGAACTGCATCTGCATTTCAGCAGCCAAAAGCAAGAAACAGAAAAGGCTTAGCTCTGTCTTGGCCACTTTCTATTCCTGTGTTGCGAGCGGGTAACGAGGGTTACTCTAAGAGTTCATTTTTCCATACCATCAGGAACAGTTAAGAAGGCTTTTGTGTTCTGGGCTTGCTAATAGACGCTGGACAGTATTCCAATCTGCACAGAAGCGCCACTTGTTCCCTCAAACAAATCTTCCATAATCTGACACCTTCATTTCACACACACAAAAACGTGCCCTTACCTGTTGATTGGTGCCCTTACCTGTTGAGGTGCATGGATCCACACCTGACTGAAGAATGAAGCATCATGGCTGCTGCCAGGGAGGAAAACAGCAAGGGTCCATTGTGATGTCATCATCCATGTATGCTGAAGGGTACCATTGTGACACGCTCAGTGTTCTGTCTATTGAAATTTTTATGGAGGCTGCCATATTGATTTTCTGGAGGCAGCCATTTTGATTTGCAGATAAACACAGCTGTCATTTCAATGAATAAGAAATGTTGGCAAGGGATTGGATTGCAACCACATAAGTCAGCAAGGACAAAACCTAGTTTATGAGCACTTTTCACTATAGCTGCATTAAAATACTGGGTTGGAACCTGCTTTTGGATTCCTGCAGCATGTAGGGCAGTTACAGAGGTGCTAAGTTCATTTAGTGCTGGCACAGAACTTTGATTGGACAGGCTGGTGCATTCTCATTCTGCCAAAAATGCATAAAATGTATGGTATCTCATGAGAGGTGGTGAGTTGCAGAAGCTAAGCTGAACTGCACCGGCATTTCAGCGGCCAAAAAGCAAGAAACAGAAAAGGCTTAGCTCTGTCTTGGCCACTTTCTATTCCTGTGTTGCGAAAGCGGGTAACGAGGGTTACTCTAAGAGTTCATTTTTCCATACCATCAGGAACAGTTAAGAAGGCTTTTGTGTTCTGGGCTTGCTAATAGACGCTGGACAGTATTCCAATCTGCACAGAAGCGCCACTTGTTCCCTCAAACAAATCTTCCATAATCTGACACCTTCGTTTCACACACACAAAAACGTGCCCTTACCTGTTGATTGGTGCCCTTACCTGTTGAGGTGCATGGATCCACACCTGACTGAAGAATGAAGCATCATGGCTGCTGCCAGGGAGGAAAACAGCAAGGGTCCATTGTGATGTCATCATCCATGTATGCTGAAGGGTACCATTGTGACACGCTCAGTGTTCTGTCTATTGAAATTTTTATGGAGGCTGCCATATTGATTTTCTGGAGGCAGCCATTTTGATTTGCAGATAAACACAGCTGTCATTTCAATGAATAAGAAATGTTGGCAAGGGATTGGATTGCAACCACATAAGTCAGCAAGGACAAAACCTAGTTTATAAGCACTTTTCACTATAGCTGCATTAAAATACTGGGTTGGAACCTGCTTTTGGATTCCTGCAGCATGTAGGGCAGTTACAGAGGTGCTAAGTTCATTTAGTGCTAGCACAGAACTTTGATTGGACAGGCTGGTGCATTCTCATTCTGCCAAAAATGCATAAAATGTATGGTATCTCATGAGAGGTGGTGAGTTGCAGAAGCTAAGCTGAACTGCACCTGCATTTCAGCGGCCAAAAAGCAAGAAACAGAAAAGGCTTAGCTCTGTCTTGGCCACTTTCTATTCCTGTGTTGCGAAAGCAGGTAACGAGAGTTACTCTAAGAGTTCATTTTTCCATACCATCAGGAACAGTTAAGAAGGCTTTTGTGTTCTGGGCTTGCTAATAGACACTGGACAGTATTCCAATCTGCACAGAAGCGGCACTTGTTCCCTCAAACAAATCTTCCATAATCTGACACCTTCGTTTGACACACACAAAACGTGCCCTCACCTGTTGATTGGTGCCCTTACCTGTTGAGGTGCATGGATCCACACCTGACTAAAGAATGAAGCATCATGGCTGCTGCCAGGGAGGAAAACAGCAAGGGTCCATTGTGATGTCATCATCCATTTATGCTGAAGGGTACCATTGTGACACGCTCAGTGTTCTGTCTATTGAAATTTTTATGGAGGCTGCCATATTGATTTTCTGGAGGCAGCCATTTTGATTTGCAGATAAACACATCTGTCATTTCAATGAATAAGAAATGTTGGCAAGGGATTGGATTGCAACCACATAAGTCAGCAAGGACAAAACCTAGTTTATGAGCACTTTTCACTATAGCTGCATTAAAATACTGGGTTGGAACCTGCTTTTGGATTCCTGCAGCATGTAGGGCAGTTACAGAGGTGCTAAGTTCATTTAGTGCTAGCACAGAACTTTGATTGAACAGGCTGGTGCATTCTCATTCTGCCAACTCCAAAAATGCATACAAGGTATGGTATCTCATGAGAGGTGGTGAGTTGCAGAAGCTAAGCTGAACTGCATCTGCATTTCAGCAGCCAAAAAGCAAGAAACAGAAAAGGCTTAGCTCTGTCTTGGCCACTTTCTATTCCTGTGTTGCGAGCGGGTAACGAGGGTTACTCTAAGAGTTCATTTTTCCATACCATCAGGAACAGTTAAGAAGGCTTTTGTGTTCTGGGCTTGCTAATAGACGCTGGACAGTATTCCAATCTGCACAGAAGCGCCACTTGTTCCCTCAAACAAATCTTCCATAATCTGACACCTTCATTTCACACACACAAAAACGTGCCCTTACCTGTTGATTGGTGCCCTTACCTGTTGAGGTGCATGGATCCACACCTGACTGAAGAATGAAGCATCATGGCTGCTGCCAGGGAGGAAAACAGCAAGGGTCCATTGTGATGTCATCATCCATGTATGCTGAAGGGTACCATTGTGACACGCTCAGTGTTCTGTCTATTGAAATTTTTATGGAGGCTGCCATATTGATTTTCTGGAGGCAGCCATTTTGATTTGCAGATAAACACAGCTGTCATTTCAATGAATAAGAAATGTTGGCAAGGGATTGGATTGCAACCACATAAGTCAGCAAGGACAAAACCTAGTTTATAAGCACTTTTCACTATAGCTGCATTAAAATACTGGGTTGGAACCTGCTTTTGGATTCCTGCAGCATGTAGGGCAGTTACAGAGGTGCTAAGTTCATTTAGTGCTAGCACAGAACTTTGATTGGACAGGCTGGTGCATTCTCATTCTGCCAAAAATGCATAAAATGTATGGTATCTCATGAGAGGTGGTGAGTTGCAGAAGCTAAGCTGAACTGCACCTGCATTTCAGCGGCCAAAAAGCAAGAAACAGAAAAGGCTTAGCTCTGTCTTGGCCACTTTCTATTCCTGTGTTGCGAAAGCTGGTAACGAGGGTTACTCTAAGAGTTCATTTTTCCATACCATCAGGAACAGTTAAGAAGGCTTTTGTGTTCTGGGCTTGCTAATAGACACTGGACAGTATTCCAATCTGCACAGAAGCGCCACTTGTTTCCTCAAACAAATCTTCCATGATCTGACACCTTCGTTTGACACACACAAAAACGTGCCCTTACCTGTTGATTGGTGCCCTTACCTGTTGAGGTGCATGGATCCACACCTGACTGAAGAATGAAGCATCATGGCTGCTGCCAGGGAGGAAAACAGCAAGGGTCCATTGTGATGTCATCATCCATGTATGCTGAAGGGTACCATTGTGACACGCTCAGTGTTCTGTCTATTGAAATTTTTATGGAGGCTGCCATATTGATTTTCTGGAGGCAGCCATTTTGATTTGCAGATAAACACAGCTGTCATTTCAATGAATAAGAAATGTTGGCAAGGGATTGGATTGCAACCACATAAGTCAGCAAGGACAAAACCTAGTTTATGAGCACTTTTCACTATAGCTGCATTAAAATGCTGGGTTGGAACCTGCTTTTGGATTCCTGCAGCATGTAGGGCAGTTACAGAGGTGCTAAGTTCATTTAGTGCTGGCACAGAACTTTGATTGGACAGGCTGGTGCATTCTCATTCTGCCAAAAATGCATAAAATGTATGGTATCTCATGAGAGGTGGTGAGTTGCAGAAGCTAAGCTGAACTGCACCTGCATTTCAGCGGCCAAAAAGCAAGAAACAATTAAAAATAAGGATCCAGGAACACATATAGCAACATACACAAAAATTTGAGGGCCCTCCCTTATCCCGACACTTTTGACCCATCATGCAGGTAATTTTAGAGGTTCACATTTTGGAGGCCTGAAAAAGGTCCCAGAAACATAAGAAAGGGATTATATTAAGCAGATGTCAGAGATAGTGAGAGCAAGTGGATTTTCAAGTTAAACAGTTTGGCACCCAATGGCCTTAATCAAGAACTTGAATTATTTGCATTTTAGAATCCCTTGCAGGAACTAAAAGTAACACACCAAATAGAGGAAAAGATACTTCAGGCTGTCCAGATCAAACTACTCGGAATTGGGAACTGTTGCCATGGAGACATAATAGCTATTAGTAACCGGAACAGAGGAAGGGGGCCGTACTCCCTGACGAAGGAGCCCGCTTTGGCTCGGAACGCGTTGGAGGTCTTCAGTCCTTCCTAAGCTTCCCGCACTCAGCAGTGACGCCACTAGCTTCCAACCATCTCCCAGCAACGCCCTGCTCCTCGCGTGTACGCGCGCCGGCCGGGCGCCGCCACGCTAGAAGGTTGAGCCTTTACCTTCACATCAAGGAGGACCCGGTACAGAACAAACGGACAAAAACATAAAGTCTTGAACTGAACAATTTGAAAGGTACTGAACAATTGAGAATACAGTGGATAATTATCTCTGTACAGGTTGATCAATATATGAGAATACAGAACTAGGTATTTGTAGCCCTACAAGCATTTACCTTTGATATGTGAATAGGTCTACGGTTACTATTTATTTATCTTTACCTCCTTTTTTACACATATAAGATAAGTAATCTGTCTAAACCAGCGCGGACGTCGTAGCCTTTTTCTATGGGCTTCTTTCTATTTCCCAGAAATGGCTTAGCTCTGTCTTGGCCACTTTCTATTCCTGTGTTGCGAAAGCGGGTAACGAGGGTTACTCTAAGAGTTCATTTTTCCATACCATCAGGAACAGTTAAGAAGGCTTTTGTGTTCTGGGCTTGCTAATAGACGCTGGACAGTATTCCAATCTGCACAGAAGCGCCACTTGTTCCCTCAAACAAATCTTCCATAATCTGACACCTTCATTTCACACACACAAAAACGTGCCCTTACCTGTTGATTGGTGCCCTTACCTGTTGAGGTGCATGGATCCACACCTGACTGAAGAATGAAGCATCATGGCTGCTGCCAGGGAGGAAAACAGCAAGGGTCCATTGTGATGTCATCATCCATGTATGCTGAAGGGTACCATTGTGACACGCTCAGTGTTCTGTCTATTGAAATTTTTATGGAGGCTGCCATATTGATTTTCTGGAGGCAGCCATTTTGATTTGCAGATAAACACAGCTGTCATTTCAATGAATAAGAAATGTTGGCAAGGGATTGGATTGCAACCACATAAGTCAGCAAGGACAAAACCTAGTTTATGAGCACTTTTCACTATAGCTGCATTAAAATGCTGGGTTGGAACCTGCTTTTGGATTCCTGCAGCATGTAGGGCAGTTACAGAGGTGCTAAGTTCATTTAGTGCTGGCACAGAACTTTGATTGGACAGGCTGGTGCATTCTCATTCTGCCAAAAATGCATAAAATGTATGGTATCTCATGAGAGGTGGTGAGTTGCAGAAGCTAAGCTGAACTGCACCTGCATTTCAGCGGCCAAAAAGCAAGAAACAGAAAAGGCTTAGCTCTGTCTTGGCCACTTTCTATTCCTGTGTTGCGAAGCGGGTAACGAGGGTTACTCTAAGAGTTCATTTTTCCATACCATCAGGAACAGTTAAGAAGGCTTTTGTGTTCTGGGCTTGCTAATAGACGCTGGACAGTATTCCAATCTGCACAGAAGCGCCACTTGTTCCTTCAAACAAATCTTCCATAATCTGACACCTTCATTTCACACACACAAAAACGTGCCCTTACCTGTTGATTGGTGCCCTTACCTGTTGAGGTGCATGGATCCACACCTGACTGAAGAATGAAGCATCATGGCTACTGCCAGGGAGGAAAACAGCAAGGGTCCATTGTGATGTCATCATCCATGTATGCTGAAGGGTACCATTGTGACACGCTCAGTGTTCTGTCTATTGAAATTTTTATGGAGGCTGCCATATTGATTTTCTGGAGGCAGCCATTTTGATTTGCAGATAAACACATCTGTCATTTCAATGAATAAGAAATGTTGGCAAGGGATTGGATTGCAACCACATAAGTCAGCAAGGACAAAACCTAGTTTATGAGCACTTTTCACTATAGCTGCATTAAAATACTGGGTTGGAACCTGCTTTTGGATTCCTGCAGCATGTAGGGCAGTTACAGAGGTGCTAAGTTCATTTAGTGCTGGCACAGAACTTTGATTGGACAGGCTGGTGCATTCTCATTCTGCCAAAAATGCATAAAATGTATGGTATCTCATGAGAGGTGGTGAGTTGCAGAAGCTAAGCTGAACTGCACCGGCATTTCAGCGGCCAAAAAGCAAGAAACAGAAAAGGCTTAGCTCTGTCTTGGCCACTTTCTATTCCTGTGTTGCGAAAGCGGGTAACGAGGGTTACTCTAAGAGTTCATTTTTCCATGCCATCAGGAACAGTTAAGAAGGCTTTTGTGTTCTGGGCTTGCTAATAGACGCTGGACAGTATTCCAATCTGCACAGAAGCGCCACTTGTTCCCTCAAACAAATCTTCCATAATCTGACACCTTCATTTCACACACACAAAAACGTGCCCTTACCTGTTGATTGGTGCCCTTACCTGTTGAGGTGCATGGATCCACACCTGACTGAAGAATGAAGCATCATGGCTGCTGCCAGGGAGGAAAACAGCAAGGGTCCATTGTGATGTCATCCTCCATGTATGCTGAAGGGTACCATTGTGACACGCTCAGTGTTCTGTCTATTGAAATTTTTATGGAGGCTGCCATATTGATTTTCTGGAGGCAGCCATTTTGATTTGCAGATAAACACAGCTGTCATTTCAATGAATAAGAAATGTTGGCAAGGGATTGGATTGCAACCACATAAGTCAGCAAGGACAAAACCTAGTTTATAAGCACTTTTCACTATAGCTGCATTAAAATACTGGGTTGGAACCTGCTTTTGGATTCCTGCAGCATGTAGGGCAGTTACAGAGGTGCTAAGTTCATTTAGTGCTAGCACAGAACTTTGATTGGACAGGCTGGTGCATTCTCATTCTGCCAAAAATGCATAAAATGTATGGTATCTCATGAGAGGTGGTGAGTTGCAGAAGCTAAGCTGAACTGCACCTGCATTTCAGCGGCCAAAAAGCAAGAAACAGAAAAGGCTTAGCTCTGTCTTGGCCACTTTCTATTCCTGTGTTGCGAAAGCAGGTAACGAGAGTTACTCTAAGAGTTCATTTTTCCATACCATCAGGAACAGTTAAGAAGGCTTTTGTGTTCTGGGCTTGCTAATAGACACTGGACAGTATTCCAATCTGCACAGAAGCGGCACTTGTTCCCTCAAACAAATCTTCCATAATCTGACACCTTCGTTTGACACACACAAAAACGTGCCCTCACCTGTTGATTGGTGCCCTTACCTGTTGAGGTGCATGGATCCACACCTGACTAAAGAATGAAGCATCATGGCTGCTGCCAGGGAGGAAAACAGCAAGGGTCCATTGTGATGTCATCATCCATTTATGCTGAAGGGTACCATTGTGACACGCTCAGTGTTCTGTCTATTGAAATTTTTATGGAGGCTGCCATATTGATTTTCTGGAGGCAGCCATTTTGATTTGCAGATAAACACATCTGTCATTTCAATGAATAAGAAATGTTGGCAAGGGATTGGATTGCAACCACATAAGTCAGCAAGGACAAAACCTAGTTTATGAGCACTTTTCACTATAGCTGCATTAAAATACTGGGTTGGAACCTGCTTTTGGATTCCTGCAGCATGTAGGGCAGTTACAGAGGTGCTAAGTTCATTTAGTGCTAGCACAGAACTTTGATTGAACAGGCTGGTGCATTCTCATTCTGCCAACTCCAAAAATGCATACAAGGTATGGTATCTCATGAGAGGTGGTGAGTTGCAGAAGCTAAGCTGAACTGCATCTGCATTTCAGCAGCCAAAAAGCAAGAAACAGAAAAGGCTTAGCTCTGTCTTGGCCACTTTCTATTCCTGTGTTGCGAGCGGGTAACGAGGGTTACTCTAAGAGTTCATTTTTCCATACCATCAGGAACAGTTAAGAAGGCTTTTGTGTTCTGGGCTTGCTAATAGACGCTGGACAGTATTCCAATCTGCACAGAAGCGCCACTTGTTCCCTCAAACAAATCTTCCATAATCTGACACCTTCATTTCACACACACAAAAACGTGCCCTTACCTGTTGATTGGTGCCCTTACCTGTTGAGGTGCATGGATCCACACCTGACTGAAGAATGAAGCATCATGGCTGCTGCCAGGGAGGAAAACAGCAAGGGTCCATTGTGATGTCATCATCCATGTATGCTGAAGGGTACCATTGTGACACGCTCAGTGTTCTGTCTATTGAAATTTTTATGGAGGCTGCCATATTGATTTTCTGGAGGCAGCCATTTTGATTTGCAGATAAACACAGCTGTCATTTCAATGAATAAGAAATGTTGGCAAGGGATTGGATTGCAACCACATAAGTCAGCAAGGACAAAACCTAGTTTATAAGCACTTTTCACTATAGCTGCATTAAAATACTGGGTTGGAACCTGCTTTTGGATTCCTGCAGCATGTAGGACAGTTACAGAGGTGCTAAGTTCATTTAGTGCTAGCACAGAACTTTGATTGGACAGGCTGGTGCATTCTCATTCTGCCAAAAATGCATAAAATGTATGGTATCTCATGAGAGGTGGTGAGTTGCAGAAGCTAAGCTGAACTGCACCTGCATTTCAGCGGCCAAAAAGCAAGAAACAGAAAAGGCTTAGCTCTGTCTTGGCCACTTTCTATTCCTGTGTTGCGAAAGCTGGTAACGAGGATACTCTAAGAGTTCATTTTTCCATACTATCAGGAACAGTTAAGAAGGCTTTTGTGTTCTGGGCTTGCTAATAGACACTGGACAGTATTCCAATCTGCACAGAAGCGCCACTTGTTTCCTCAAACAAATCTTCCATGATCTGACACCTTCGTTTGACACACACAAAAACGTGCCCTTACCTGTTGATTGGTGCCCTTACCTGTTGAGGTGCATGGATCCACACCTGACTGAAGAATGAAGCATCATGGCTGCTGCCAGGGAGGAAAACAGCAAGGGTCCATTGTGATGTCATCATCCATGTATGCTGAAGGGTACCATTGTGACACGCTCAGTGTTCTGTCTATTGAAATTTTTATGGAGGCTGCCATATTGATTTTCTGGAGGCAGCCATTTTGATTTGCAGATAAACACAGCTGTCATTTCAATGAATAAGAAATGTTGGCAAGGGATTGGATTGCAACCACATAAGTCAGCAAGGACAAAACCTAGTTTATGAGCACTTTTCACTATAGCTGCATTAAAATGCTGGGTTGGAACCTGCTTTTGGATTCCTGCAGCATGTAGGGCAGTTACAGAGGTGCTAAGTTCATTTAGTGCTGGCACAGAACTTTGATTGGACAGGCTGGTGCATTCTCATTCTGCCAAAAATGCATAAAATGTATGGTATCTCATGAGAGGTGGTGAGTTGCAGAAGCTAAGCTGAACTGCACCTGCATTTCAGCGGCCAAAAAGCAAGAAACAGAAAAGGCTTAGCTCTGTCTTGGCCACTTTCTATTCCTGTGTTGCGAAAGCGGGTAACGAGGGTTACTCTAAGAGTTCATTTTTCCATACCATCAGGAACAGTTAAGAAGGCTTTTGTGTTCTGGGCTTGCTAATAGACGCTGGACAGTATTCCAATCTGCACAGAAGCGCCACTTGTTCCTTCAAACAAATCTTCCATAATCTGACACCTTCATTTCACACACACAAAAACGTGCCCTTACCTGTTGATTGGTGCCCTTACCTGTTGAGGTGCATGGATCCACACCTGACTGAAGAATGAAGCATCATGGCTACTGCCAGGGAGGAAAACAGCAAGGGTCCATTGTGATGTCATCATCCATGTATGCTGAAGGGTACCATTGTGACACGCTCAGTGTTCTGTCTATTGAAATTTTTATGGAGGCTGCCATATTGATTTTCTGGAGGCAGCCATTTTGATTTGCAGATAAACACATCTGTCATTTCAATGAATAAGAAATGTTGGCAAGGGATTGGATTGCAACCACATAAGTCAGCAAGGACAAAACCTAGTTTATGAGCACTTTTCACTATAGCTGCATTAAAATACTGGGTTGGAACCTGCTTTTGGATTCCTGCAGCATGTAGGGCAGTTACAGAGGTGCTAAGTTCATTTAGTGCTGGCACAGAACTTTGATTGGACAGGCTGGTGCATTCTCATTCTGCCAAAAATGCATAAAATGTATGGTATCTCATGAGAGGTGGTGAGTTGCAGAAGCTAAGCTGAACTGCACCGGCATTTCAGCGGCCAAAAAGCAAGAAACAGAAAAGGCTTAGCTCTGTCTTGGCCACTTTCTATTCCTGTGTTGCGAGCGGGTAACGAGGGTTACTCTAAGAGTTCATTTTTCCATACCATCAGGAACAGTTAAGAAGGCTTTTGTGTTCTGGGCTTGCTAATAGACGCTGGACAGTATTCCAATCTGCACAGAAGCGCCACTTGTTCCCTCAAACAAATCTTCCATAATCTGACACCTTCATTTCACACACACAAAAACGTGCCCTTACCTGTTGATTGGTGCCCTTACCTGTTGAGGTGCATGGATCCACACCTGACTGAAGAATGAAGCATCATGGCTGCTGCCAGGGAGGAAAACAGCAAGGGTCCATTGTGATGTCATCCTCCATGTATGCTGAAGGGTACCATTGTGACACGCTCAGTGTTCTGTCTATTGAAATTTTTATGGAGGCTGCCATATTGATTTTCTGGAGGCAGCCATTTTGATTTGCAGATAAACACAGCTGTCATTTCAATGAATAAGAAATGTTGGCAAGGGATTGGATTGCAACCACATAAGTCAGCAAGGACAAAACCTAGTTTATAAGCACTTTTCACTATAGCTGCATTAAAATACTGGGTTGGAACCTGCTTTTGGATTCCTGCAGCATGTAGGGCAGTTACAGAGGTGCTAAGTTCATTTAGTGCTAGCACAGAACTTTGATTGGACAGGCTGGTGCATTCTCATTCTGCCAAAAATGCATAAAATGTATGGTATCTCATGAGAGGTGGTGAGTTGCAGAAGCTAAGCTGAACTGCACCTGCATTTCAGCGGCCAAAAAGCAAGAAACAGAAAAGGCTTAGCTCTGTCTTGGCCACTTTCTATTCCTGTGTTGCGAAAGCGGGTAACGAGAGTTACTCTAAGAGTTCATTTTCCATACCATCAGGAACAGTTAAGAAGGCTTTTGTGTTCTGGGCTTGCTAATAGACACTGGACAGTATTCCAATCTGCACAGAAGCGGCACTTGTTCCCTCAAACAAATCTTCCATAATCTGACACCTTCGTTTGACACACACAAAAACGTGCCCTTACCTGTTGATTGGTGCCCTTACCTGTTGAGGTGCATGGATCCACACCTGACTGAAGAATGAAGCATCATGGCTGCTGCCAGGGAGGAAAACAGCAAGGGTCCATTGTGATGTCATCCTCCATGTATGCTGAAGGGTACCATTGTGACATGCTCAGTGTTCTGTCTATTGAAATTTTTATGGAGGCTGCCATATTGATTTTCTGGAGGCAGCCATTTTGATTTGCAGATAAACACAGCTGTCATTTCAATGAATAAGAAATGTTGGCAAGGGATTGGATTGCAACCACATAAGTCAGCAAGGACAAAACCTAGTTTATAAGCACTTTTCACTATTGCTGCATTAAAATACTGGGTTGGAACCTGCTTTTGGATTCCTGCAGCATGTAGGGCAGTTACAGAGGTGCTAAGTTCATTTAGTGCTAGCACAGAACTTTGATTGGACAGGCTGGTGCATTCTCATTCTGCCAAAAATGCATAAAATGTATGGTATCTCATGAGAGGTGGTGAGTTGCAGAAGCTAAGCTGAACTGCACCTGCATTTCAGCGGCCAAAAAGCAAGAAACAGAAAAGGCTTAGCTCTGTCTTGGCCACTTTCTATTCCTGTGTTGCGAAAGCAGGTAACGAGAGTTACTCTAAGAGTTCATTTTTCCATACCATCAGGAACAGTTAAGAAGGCTTTTGTGTTCTGGGCTTGCTAATAGACACTGGACAGTATTCCAATCTGCACAGAAGCGGCACTTGTTCCCTCAAACAAATCTTCCATAATCTGACACCTTCGTTTGACACACACAAAAACGTGCCCTCACCTGTTGATTGGTGCCCTTACCTGTTGAGGTGCATGGATCCACACCTGACTGAAGAATGAAGCATCATGGCTGCTGCCAGGGAGGAAAACAGCAAGGGTCCATTGTGATGTCATCATCCATTTATGCTGAAGGGTACCATTGTGACACGCTCAGTGTTCTGTCTATTGAAATTTTTATGGAGGCTGCCATATTGATTTTCTGGAGGCAGCCATTTTGATTTGCAGATAAACACATCTGTCATTTCAATGAATAAGAAATGTTGGCAAGGGATTGGATTGCAACCACATAAGTCAGCAAGGACAAAACCTAGTTTATGAGCACTTTTCACTATAGCTGCATTAAAATACTGGGTTGGAACCTGCTTTTGGATTCCTGCAGCATGTAGGGCAGTTACAGAGGTGCTAAGTTCATTTAGTGCTAGCACAGAACTTTGATTGAACAGGCTGGTGCATTCTCATTCTGCCAACTCCAAAAATGCATACAAGGTATGGTATCTCATGAGAGGTGGTGAGTTGCAGAAGCTAAGCTGAACTGCATCTGCATTTCAGCAGCCAAAAAGCAAGAAACAGAAAAGGCTTAGCTCTGTCTTGGCCACTTTCTATTCCTGTGTTGCGAGCGGGTAACGAGGGTTACTCTAAGAGTTCATTTTTCCATACCATCAGGAACAGTTAAGAAGGCTTTTGTGTTCTGGGCTTGCTAATAGACGCTGGACAGTATTCCAATCTGCACAGAAGCGCCACTTGTTCCCTCAAACAAATCTTCCATAATCTGACACCTTCATTTCACACACACAAAAACGTGCCCTTACCTGTTGATTGGTGCCCTTACCTGTTGAGGTGCATGGATCCACACCTGACTGAAGAATGAAGCATCATGGCTGCTGCCAGGGAGGAAAACAGCAAGGGTCCATTGTGATGTCATCATCCATGTATGCTGAAGGGTACCATTGTGACACGCTCAGTGTTCTGTCTATTGAAATTTTTATGGAGGCTGCCATATTGATTTTCTGGAGGCAGCCATTTTGATTTGCAGATAAACACAGCTGTCATTTCAATGAATAAGAAATGTTGGCAAGGGATTGGATTGCAACCACATAAGTCAGCAAGGACAAAACCTAGTTTATAAGCACTTTTCACTATAGCTGCATTAAAATACTGGGTTGGAACCTGCTTTTGGATTCCTGCAGCATGTAGGGCAGTTACAGAGGTGCTAAGTTCATTTAGTGCTAGCACAGAACTTTGATTGGACAGGCTGGTGCATTCTCATTCTGCCAAAAATGCATAAAATGTATGGTATCTCATGAGAGGTGGTGAGTTGCAGAAGCTAAGCTGAACTGCACCTGCATTTCAGCGGCCAAAAAGCAAGAAACAGAAAAGGCTTAGCTCTGTCTTGGCCACTTTCTATTCCTGTGTTGCGAAAGCTGGTAACGAGGGTTACTCTAAGAGTTCATTTTCCATACCATCAGGAACAGTTAAGAAGGCTTTTGTGTTCTGGGCTTGCTAATAGACACTGGACAGTATTCCAATCTGCACAGAAGCGCCACTTGTTCCCTCAAACAAATCTTCCATGATCTGACACCTTCGTTTGACACACACAAAAACGTGCCCTTACCTGTTGATTGGTGCCCTTACCTGTTGAGGTGCATGGATCCACACCTGACTGAAGAATGAAGCATCATGGCTGCTGCCAGGGAGGAAAACAGCAAGGGTCCATTGTGATGTCATCATCCATGTATGCTGAAGGGTACCATTGTGACACGCTCAGTGTTCTGTCTATTGAAATTTTTATGGAGGCTGCCATATTGATTTTCTGGAGGCAGCCATTTTGATTTGCAGATAAACACAGCTGTCATTTCAATGAATAAGAAATGTTGGCAAGGGATTGGATTGCAACCACATAAGTCAGCAAGGACAAAACCTAGTTTATGAGCACTTTTCACTATAGCTGCATTAAAATGCTGGGTTGGAACCTGCTTTTGGATTCCTGCAGCATGTAGGGCAGTTACAGAGGTGCTAAGTTCATTTAGTGCTGGCACAGAACTTTGATTGGACAGGCTGGTGCATTCTCATTCTGCCAAAAATGCATAAAATGTATGGTATCTCATGAGAGGTGGTGAGTTGCAGAAGCTAAGCTGAACTGCACCTGCATTTCAGCGGCCAAAAAGCAAGAAACAGAAAAGGCTTAGCTCTGTCTTGGCCACTTTCTATTCCTGTGTTGCGAAAGCGGGTAACGAGGGTTACTCTAAGAGTTCATTTTTCCATACCATCAGGAACAGTTAAGAAGGCTTTTGTGTTCTGGGCTTGCTAATAGACGCTGGACAGTATTCCAATCTGCACAGAAGCGCCACTTGTTCCTTCAAACAAATCTTCCATAATCTGACACCTTCATTTCACACACACAAAAACGTGCCCTTACCTGTTGATTGGTGCCCTTACCTGTTGAGGTGCATGGATCCACACCTGACTGAAGAATGAAGCATCATGGCTGCTGCCAGGGAGGAAAACAGCAAGGGTCCATTGTGATGTCATCATCCATGTATGCTGAAGGGTACCATTGTGACACGCTCAGTGTTCTGTCTATTGAAATTTTTATGGAGGCTGCCATATTGATTTTCTGGAGGCAGCCATTTTGATTTGCAGATAAACACATCTGTCATTTCAATGAATAAGAAATGTTGGCAAGGGATTGGATTGCAACCACATAAGTCAGCAAGGACAAAACCTAGTTTATGAGCACTTTTCACTATAGCTGCATTAAAATACTGGGTTGGAACCTGCTTTTGGATTCCTGCAGCATGTAGGGCAGTTACAGAGGTGCTAAGTTCATTTAGTGCTGGCACAGAACTTTGATTGGACAGGCTGGTGCATTCTCATTCTGCCAAAAATGCATAAAATGTATGGTATCTCATGAGAGGTGGTGAGTTGCAGAAGCTAAGCTGAACTGCACCGGCATTTCAGCGGCCAAAAAGCAAGAAACAGAAAAGGCTTAGCTCTGTCTTGGCCACTTTCTATTCCTGTGTTGCGAAAGCGGGTAACGAGGGTTACTCTAAGAGTTCATTTTTCCATACCATCAGGAACAGTTAAGAAGGCTTTTGTGTTCTGGGCTTGCTAATAGACGCTGGACAGTATTCCAATCTGCACAGAAGCGCCACTTGTTCCCTCAAACAAATCTTCCATAATCTGACACCTTCATTTCACACACACAAAAACGTGCCCTTACCTGTTGATTGGTGCCCTTACCTGTTGAGGTGCATGGATCCACACCTGACTGAAGAATGAAGCATCATGGCTGCTGCCAGGGAGGAAAACAGCAAGGGTCCATTGTGATGTCATCATCCATGTATGCTGAAGGGTACCATTGTGACACGCTCAGTGTTCTGTCTATTGAAATTTTTATGGAGGCTGCCATATTGATTTTCTGGAGGCAGCCATTTTGATTTGCAGATAAACACAGCTGTCATTTCAATGAATAAGAAATGTTGGCAAGGGATTGGATTGCAACCACATAAGTCAGCAAGGACAAAACCTAGTTTATAAGCACTTTTCACTATAGCTGCATTAAAATACTGGGTTGGAACCTGCTTTTGGATTCCTGCAGCATGTAGGGCAGTTACAGAGGTGCTAAGTTCATTTAGTGCTAGCACAGAACTTTGATTGGACAGGCTGGTGCATTCTCATTCTGCCAAAAATGCATAAAATGTATGGTATCTCATGAGAGGTGGTGAGTTGCAGAAGCTAAGCTGAACTGCACCTGCATTTCAGCGGCCAAAAGCAAGAAACAGAAAAGGCTTAGCTCTGTCTTGGCCACTTTCTATTCCTGTGTTGCGAAAGCGGGCAACGAGAGTTACTCTAAGAGTTCAT